>APFE031435902.1:133861-181027 GCA_000404065.3 Pinus taeda
GCCTCTTCCCTCATATATTACATAAATGAATTAGAAATTGTTAAAATAGGTTTATATTTGTAATATGTACTTCTTTACATCTTCAAATTTTATCTTCTAAACTTGATTATATCTGATGTCCATATACTGTGGATTTGCCTCCAAGTTTTACAAACCCGGATTGATAATTAACTACTTGTGTTAATTTATGTTAATAAATGAGCCCAACATTTTGGCGTCGTTTCTAGGGAGGTAATTATCAGCATAGTCAAATAGAAGATAAACAAAAACGCTAAAAATTTAGTTAGTATACATTTCTCTTAGTTATGTTTCTTTATGCCTAGAAATAAAGATCCTAAAATTAGGTTTCCAAAACAAAACCCCCCAACAAAAACATAAAAAAAAAATTAAAAAAAAAATACAAATTCCATTGGCAAGGCAAGATATAAAAATGATGTTAAAGAATAGGTTACAACACTACTCCATTCTTCAACATTCTTTCTCATCAAATCTTTATGATCAAATAAATTTTCATGTCCAAAAATTCATTAAAGTATATTTTTCAAATTTGGATATGAGTTTACTTATGATCTTGCTACGAAAATGGATGCACTGGAAATTCTCTTATACTTGAGAAAATGAATTATTTTTCTAAAATAGAATAGGATAGAATAGAATAAATAAACAAGTAGAATGAATTCACAATAAGACTTCCATAATAAATTTGTTTCAAACAATTTCTTCAAATCATTGTTCAATATTCATTTGAAAGGACTACATGGCAAAATGCAGTAAGAACAAACCTATTTTGGGTAACCATATAGGATCATTCTGAAATCATGTTTTTTTTACATATCTCTTTAAATCTAGTTTTGGAATCCATTTTGAAGTTTTCAATTTATATCAGAAGTAAAAATGTGATCAAAACCAAAACTAGGTCTCAAAAGAAATGTTGAGGACATAGTTAGTACATCCTATATTTGAAGTTTCTAGTGGAAACATTTTTATCTAAAATTCATAGGGAAGATAGCCCTTGGAATCTAGTTTCCCAATCAATTTGAGTCACTTCAATCAGGTATCATATGAGAAGGTTATTCTTGAAATACTAACTGCTTGTCGAACAATATGCATGGTGACAATTCTAGGTCTTCATTGTTCATTGGCATATTTGAAATACCAAATCATCTTCTTTTAATAACTTGTTTATATGGGAGATATATATTCAAGTCTAGTTTAAGATAAAATTTAAATCATCCCATTTGGAGGTGAAATGAAAACGTTATGCCACATTTAGTGACTGCATGTCTTCAAAATAGTGTAGTAAAACTCTGCCTCCTAGGTCTGTTCATCACCAACTTTGTGATATCAAGCCTAATAATTTTTTAAATCTGTTTCTATTGGAAAGAAAAAAATGAATCTACTTTAATCTCCAACTGGAATTACATTGATCCGATATTTAGCAAAGAAGTTACACTTGAAACAGGGACTGTTGGTCTAGTTAAAAATTAACAAGCAGTTCTATCAAACATGGCACTCCTTATAATTTTTACCATATCATTTTAAACCATTTTGAAAACATATTTATACTGGAGGTATCCATATGAATTCACTTCAACTTGGCTTTGGAATCACTCTAATTGGATATAGAACAAATATTTTGTAAACAAAATACCGCTAGGAGGTCTAGGCTGGCCACCATTCCTCAAGGGGTAAATAAATGCAATTTGTTTGTATATAATCTTTGGAATTGTTTTCTAAGTAACGATTGTAATGATTTACATGTTTATTGGAAGAAGAGAGACTATACACCTCTCTTCCTCCATCATCTAATGTTGTATTGCAGGCAAATGCTATGTTTTTGTAGGTCATAGGAAGAATGAAGGAGTGAACTCCATGAAAGAAGTAATTTTCAAAGTCGATCTTAAATTTATATTCTAGAATGTGAATACAAATGTTCAAGTCAAAGCAAAGTGAAAATTCACTTGATTTTGAGTTCATTCAATGAAACTCAAACTCTTGAAGCTTTCTCTTAGATGCTGACCACCAACATCAACAAACCCTACAACATGATCGAGATCAAGGCAAAAAGACATGAAGCTAATCATTAGAAGAAGCAGTCAAGTTCAGTACCATGTCAAGTCACATCAATCTCCAAAGAAGCCTTTCATATTGAATTCATATTATTCATGATTTGATCCATCATCCATACTATATGTTAAGCTCCACGACCATGCATGTTGAAGTCCAGATTTACTACTATCTCATGACTTCAATATAACCTATTTTCATAAGCTTTTCAATTCCCTACTCCATTACACCCCACCTCCATCTAGAAAATAAAAAAATAGAAAAAGGTCAAAAATAATAAAGGAGTTTGGTTGTGAAAATCTACGAAAGTGGCACAATACAAACTCGAATTCATATCGGAAAACCAACTTGTTTGGCCAATATGAATTCTCTATTTAGTTTTACCATTTTTTCAGTTTGAGTTTGCAGGAATCATCCTCCAAAATAAACAAGACTTGAGGACAAGTCTTACTATTAGCAAGGGGGGAAGGCTCGTAAAATGAAACTTAGTTGTGCAGCTGAATTAACGACGAAACTTGTATTGTTGGCAGTTGGGACCTAAAATATTTTTGAAATCAATTGCAGAGGGACCTAAAATGTTAGCAAAAACATGTATATATTGCATAAACATGTAATTCAGAGAAGGTACCTGAGTTATTATGAATCAATTGCAGAGGGACCTGAATGACATCAACAATCAATGGACCAGAATCAATGAAGAACGTAGAACAGGAAGCATAAATAAGCTCTATCTATCTACAATATTTGATCAAGAAAACTTCATCCAATATTGTTAAAGAACAACAACATTCATCCAATACTATCAGGGAAGTACAAGTATAGTAAGTGCACAATTTTTCTCTTGTAAATTCAAATTTTTTGTAGAAATTTTTAGACTTTTTAAAAATTGAATTAATACCTGAATGCATATTTTATATTCATTACATTTCCTCACCCTATACCCATTATCTTAGACCTAATCCTATATTTATATAACCCTAACATTCCATAACCTTATGTACATCCTATATTCATTTCATAACCCTAACCCTAAGTATATAACCCTAAGTATTTTTCCATAAAGCAAAAGGATCAAAATGAGGATTTGATAAGTCAAAACCTGCACAAACAAATCACACATTAGTACATGGAGATAATTTTAAACATGACCTAGGTGGTCATTTTAAAATTATAAGATATATTGTGTAAACAAAGAAATGTGTGTGCATTATAAAATATGCTGCAAAGAAATACAAGAGGGAAATGCTCTAAGTAAAAAAACCTAGTGCGCATAAAGGAAATATGCAACGATATCAAGCATATGGTAAAGGGTAAGGTTAATATCATTTGAATAAATAGCAAACATGCGCATTATGGAAGCCATTAAATCAAAATGATTTATGAAGTGTATGGTTTATATAATGGAAACAAAATGGAAAGTGAAGAATGATGAATATAAGCAACTGTGGGTAGTGCCGAAAGTGAAAAACGAAACCATGAGTCATGCAATTGACGTGGTAATAAGGTAATGTATATATGATAATCACGGCATACCAGTCAATAGGACAACAACCAAACAATAAAATGGTAAAAACGTTTTGAAAAAAACCCTGTGCGTTTAAGAGAGAAAAGCTCTGCCATTGTTGAAGCCAGAAACCTCAGAACCATAAATTTTTTCCCATCACAGCCGTTGAGAGACTCTGGAAGAGGGTAGATGCCATTGGCCAGCAGTTGAGGGAAGTAAAATGTTTTAACAGAGCTACATCTACGTAGAAATAACACACTCTCTTAGTTATTGAAGCCGTAAAAAGGTCTGTATATCGTGGATCCAGAGAACATGGCCACAGGAAGGACGTAACCATGTGTTATAGACATTTTTGGGCACTTCAACCCCAATCACAAATGTCCATAAACTGAGGGCTCTTAAGTCCCTAAAAGGGTTGTTTCACTGCCTAAAGGAACAAGGTCAACTGATTACATCATCTCCCATAAGTTCTCCACTGAAAACTGCTCATAAATGGTCAAAACTGGACCATACTGAAAGCTCCATGCAGAGGGTGTGATGCATATCATCTTCCCAACGTACAGGGTGCGATGCATACTGTTTTTCTCCTCTGTAGGGTGTGATGGTCGGGACTGGACAACTGGCAGGGACCAAAATGCGAGGTGGAAGATCATGGAATCTTCTAGAAGCTTCCCCTCTAACACTTGCCACTCCATTTTCGACCAGGGATGAGTAAGAGATCTTCATTCTCCAAGTGGAAGCAGGTACTATCAGAGAGAAGACACTAATCAAGATCCCAAAAGATGACTCACCTCTCTGTAATCATCTATATATGGATCCCTCTTCACAGAGATCTAGAGGCTGGAATTTTGTAAGTATTAGAGAAGTGATGTTGGTATTTTGGTGTACATTCACAGTGTTGGGTGATTTTTTGCTTTGCTTGAGGTGAAAGAAGGGCTTCTTAGCTGGAGGATGATGCTGGGTCAGAGCTGCTCATGGTTGTAATCCTCTTGCTACTTTATATCTGAATAAAGCTATTCTTGTTTCGTTCCATATTCTAGTGTACTTGTTTATATATGCTTGTATATGGTTAATTTACATCTGATCCTGCATTATTTATGAATTTAGATCTTTGTTTCTTGCATAGTAGTATGTTACTGTGATTTTACAGGTCCTTTTGGCAGACAAAGAGCGAGCGGCAAAACTGTATCAAGAAGGAGAGGGAATCGAGCGCAAGACTCGGGTTGGCCCTCTTGGTTCTCCTCTCATATATTTTCATAAAAGGAATCAATAGTAGACTTTGATTGTTTGTTTCTAAGATAGCCACCCATCTTAGTGGGAATAGCAGCATCAGTGTGGACACTATTCCCGTATAACACCATGGCAGCTACATGTAAGCAGAACAAAATATGACTTGGAGAGGTAAAAAAAAGTCAAACTACATTTAAAAAACTTTGTAATGTTATTTTCCACAATTAAAATGCAAACCCAACTCAGTGATTGAGCCTTTCACCGTGTGAAAAGAAGCTGGAGCCATAAAAAACACAGAGAGAAATGCTAAGTAAAAAAAAAATCCTGGAACTATAATTGAATAAGAAAGAGCAGCGAAAGAAATAGGAGAAGATGTTGTGGAAAAATTGGAAGGATAGGCATCGGTTTTAACATGAGTTGAAAACCAAAATTTCTGTTCGCCGAGTGGATTAAAGCACTCCAACAAACTCCAAGAATTGCACAGAGGAGGCAGGTAAGGATTGATTCCGGATTTTTACTAGTGTTGAATGGATTATATGGTTAGTAAATCTCAGGATTTTTCTAAAAGATCGTCGGGACATGAAAGCACACAAATTCTATCTATCATTTATTTAAAATTCATTTAATCCACCAGTCAACAAATAAGCGTATTTAATAGGGAGAAACGATTTGAAATGCAGCTAATTGGGCCACGAATCAAGGGGATCACGCCACTTCTTTAACAGCAGTCAGGTATATTTTATAAAATCGCCAAGTTTTCATCTAAAATGCAGTGTTTGCATACTAAAATTGATTGTTTGCAAGATGACATGGCTTCAGATTAATTGCACAAAGAGTTTGCTTGCAAAAATAATGCACGAGGAACTAGCTTCACGTAAATAAATGGGTTGTTAACTAAGATATGGAGGAAATCAAAATAAATCATCACTGACAGATCTCGGTTCTCCACGAAATAAAATGTTTATTATAGTTTGACTGTATGCCGAAGTAATGAATGAAAAGTTTGAGTGAAGTTTTGAAAACATGTAGTTTGCTGAGCCGAAAACTGCACCTGTCCATGCATTTTTATGATCAAACAATGTTTCAGTTTGATTTCATAATGGAAATGATCAACGAAAACAATGTACATGGTTTATAATGTGAAAAACAATTCGTTGATTATAAGTAGTGAAGTGTTGTATATTGGTTACTGCATGTTGATTGTATAAAAAATAAGGTACGAGTGCACATACAATGGCTTCAATTCAACAATCAAAAAAATGAAGAAGCAACTCTAGTTTGATGTCATAGGAATATGTTAAGAAAAACGAAAATCGAAAGGAAGAATTATGATATAATTTCGATTTTTTGTATATTTCTTTTCCAAAACAGAGTTTAATTTCTTTCTTACATAAGTGTGTATAAAGATGGATATTTGGTTTGCATGAACAGAGCAGAGTGTTGACAAACAAGGACAATATTGCTGCAAAGACAGAGACAAAGGTGTTTTTTTTTTTAATTTTGATGAAACAGAGGATAGAATGTAAGAAAAAGATTAATAAAAACATGTTTATTATGTTTTTATAATCTTTCTATATCAAAATTTTGTGTTACAGAAGGAGTAAGTTCATATTTTTGAGGATTGGTTTCATCTCTTTGTCAAGGGCATCAGTAAAGAGGTAAGCAGGATACTGGAGAAGTATTTGAAGAGGAAAATTGATTTCAAATTGAATGATCATTCAATCTCAGAAATGCATCTCAATTTTAAGAAGCCACTATTTTTCATTGCTTTTTCTGGGCAAATGAAAATGAAATTTGAAAAATGAAAACATGGGTTTTCTTCAGAACAAGCCTAATTAGGTTCCACGCGAACTGTTTTCTCAAACTCATTTCTATTTGGGATATTTTTATGGTTCTTTCAACCCCTATTGTGTAGATTGCGTGGGTAAACCGGTGGCTACATTGAAAGTGAATGCCTAGTCATAAAAAAAATTGGCTTCTTTTAGTGAGATGTAAGAGTAACTGGATATTGGATCCTTGAGTAAAATTATTGATATTGCTAATTTGAGAGGGACATGAATCCTGTGTCAGAATGTATTGCAAAATTCAAGTTTTATTGGTTGTCTTCTCTGAAGCTGCTCATCAAGAATGATTTATTAGAGTTTTATCATCAAAGGAGGAATAATGTAAGGTTTTTGAATTTGTAAGTTGATGGTGAAATCTCATCACACATCAGAGACATTCTTGTTCCCATCACTCCAGAATACATAGCCCAAGCCATAATTTTTCTATTGATAGGTAAAGAATGTCATCTACAAGAAAAGAGAAGAAGGACATGAAAGCATAGATATCCTTTTACAGGTAGCTCAAGAGAAAGCTTCATCTTCAAGGGACAGAGCCACAGGTACATCAGTAGATCAGTCAGCATATAGAAGAAAAAGGTCAAAAGGAAGTCACAAGCATGAGGACATGCTTGAAGATCAGCAAGGGGGAGATGTTGGCCCTCAGTTTTGGTCTATTTTTGCTTAAGAAAAATTACTTAATCTTTATATTTTCCATCCATTTTCCATCACATCGATCTCATTTTGATGTATTTTATGCATATTCAGGTGTTTAATTTTAATTTTGCAATTTCTAGAAGTTTTTATGAAAATTGAGTTTCAAGTGCAATTTTGGACTGAATAAAAAATTCCCGTAATAGCTATGTGGATGACATATTTGCAGGACACTTGGGCTCGAGTTGGATGCATGAATAGAAATTTTGGGAACTAGGATTGAGCTAAATCCACTTGGTTCGATCAAAACAAGCTTTATTAGGCCCGGTCAAGGCTGGTCAAACATGACTAGTCACTAGAAAATCCCTAGGAAATAGGGCAGTTTTGAGATTTTATGGGATTGACCATATTTCGTGGGATGAACTCGATGAGTTCAACTTAGATAGGTGGATATGAGTAGATATACGTGTTAGAGATAATATAGATCAGTTTTTTCACAAAACCTCTATTTAAAGCCAAGACTTTGATGGCTTATGAGTGTAATGTTTATGTAACTACTGGCCCTGTCGGCAATAGCCCGCGAAGCGCAGACTGAGGTCTCACGCAAAGTAGTATGGGGGGATGTTGGAACTAGGTTTCTGCACCCTTGAGATGTCTGAGGAGTCGATGTAGTCCAATTGTGAATACCTTCACGCAGGTTACTCCGCGCACTTTCCTGACCTACGAGGCCTTCGTGCCCTATTGTATTCACCTTCCCGTAGCCCTAACTCGAGGCTGTGGAGCTTTTGTGCTGCTAGAGCAGCAATCTGCACTACTTCCCCAAGTTACACTACAGATATTACTTATCCTCTTATAATAATTAGGTATCTTCATGTAAACCAATACTTTATCTTAGATTCACTTATTCAGCATATATAAGTTCGTGTAGCAAATAAACAATAACTTTACAATTCATGCCTAATATACTTCAAAGCATAAAACATGAAACAATATACAAAAATAATGTAAAACTTCTCTTTATTATTGCTTCGATTGGCTACAGACTCAACCTACCCTCCGCACTCACCTGCAGGGGTCTATGCACTCAGCTGCAGGGGGCTGCGCACTCAGATGCAGAGCCTTCTCCTACTCTACGACCCAATGACGCACCCTATACTTAGATCAGGCTTAATTCATTGTAATTCATTTCATTCCATTCTTTTTTTCTTCATTCATTACAACTTAGAGCCTTGCTTTATTTATACAATCCCATGGTCAGTGGACCATGGGTAGATCTTTTAATCCGACATTACATTACAAAAATGAGGGCAGAGAACCCTTTGACCCATTTACCATCTTCACGCTCCACGCCCACACATCGCAGAGTCTTTACATTAGACTTAGTCAAAACTTGGGCTCTAAGCCCCAAAACTTGCCTGGGGGGATCCCATGCCCAATGGGCCCCCA
This sequence comes from Pinus taeda, assembly GCA_000404065.3. Classification (NCBI taxonomy): domain Eukaryota; kingdom Viridiplantae; phylum Streptophyta; class Pinopsida; order Pinales; family Pinaceae; genus Pinus; species Pinus taeda. Next base: position 142,583 of record APFE031435902.1, read on the forward strand.
ACACAAACATCGTGGCTCGGTCTCGAGTCACTCTATTGGTGAGGAGATCTTTGTGCGGAGACCTCCCAACTCTGCTCAGACCACTACAAAGCCAGCAATGCACTGAGCGGTTGCTTATTGTATCTCCTGGACGCGTTGTTCGAAGACCGTGGTATCTGAACTGCTTCCCCGTGGCTACTCCTACGTCCCTTGCATCTACATGAGCTTTCCTTCAATCGTTGATGTGATAAAGAAGGCCTCATCGATCCAAGGTCGGGCGTGCACCTTCAAAACTTCTTCTCTCCGTCGTGCTGTGTTTACTTGCTCCTTAAGCACTTTGGCCTGTTGAATTCGTGCGAGCCACTGTGTAAGGGTCGCCGTTTGTGCGGTCCCTTTGATGTTGTCATACTATTGTTGTAGCTCACACGCCTCTATTTCTAAGTGTTGTATGTTTGGGTCCTCCTACAGAGTGGTGAGGACCTTGAACAATTCTTCCAACATTCTAGTGCAGTGCTTTACTGCACTACTGATCTCCTCCATCCCCGTTGTAATGGCGCTGGCGCACTGTTCTCTTACCTCTAGAGGAGTTTTGGAGGTTCAACTCCAGCTGAGCTTTAGCCATCTCTTCTCACGCATCACGCACCCCTGCTGCTAGCCTCTAGATGCACGCCCCTGCTGGTGCTTCTGCTGGGATGGCGAGCTCAGGGACAATCTGGAAGGATTCGTCAATTACCTGTACCATCTACCTATTCTGAGACACGACCTCGTCGTGTTGCAAGCTCAAATGCTCCATGTTGATCCTATGTTCACTCAACACCTGCAGCACGTGGCTCTCCCTAGCCCGCAGTTTTGCAGTAATCTCATCCTGCGGAACGTAGAGCATCTCCCAAGGGAGCACAACCATGTTGATCCCTATACCTTTCAACACACCAACTGTAGGCTTGTCGACCTCATTTTATGTAACCAATGCCCCCTCTGGAAGAAATATTGTGTTGTTCATACGAGTGCGCAGTAATTCCTCGGTTGCGGTTGTTTCTACCGCAAGGTTGGTCGAGAGAGTACCAGCCTGAGGAGTGCACACCTGTAACTCCTGAATCAGTGCTCGGGGCCCCCCAACACAATCTGATTCTCCTCCGCAAAGTTTTGGAGGGCCTCTATGGTGACGGCGTGCACCGTCTCTCTGTTATTGTGCAGATCCCCCTCGATAAGGGTGATCAAGTCGATAGACAGGTTAGACGCTTTTACCTTCTTGCATGACCCCATGTGCTCTCTTGGATGCTGGTGCTTCAATTGTATCGACGTTGTCTATGGGTCCGCGTCGCCCTCCTCTATTTATGTTTCTAGCTCTTGCTCCTGTTCAGGCAGAGGCAACTTCCAGACCTCGCACTCCATTGCTGCTACCTTTTGTGCTTCTGCTACGACCTTCTACTGTTCTGTTGTTGTCTGCGCAGTGTCCTGTGCCTCCTGCGCCTTTGCTACTGCTACTTCTTTTCTTCTCTTTTCCACCAACTGTGCCACACACAGTTTTTCCTCCTCCTCCTTTTTTTGCGCAACATACTTTTTCACCATTGAGATGTCTGGAGCATGCCATTCCAGCTATCACGTCTCAATTACGTCAAAGATCACATCATCTGTGGCCATATATGGCAGTTCGTTCCAATTCTTTGTAAGGTCCTTGCACGCCCTGATGTAGATGTGATGAAAGTCTGCTTTAAACTATGTGAAAATTTGTAGGCTATTGTAGACAGTGGGTGATAAGTGTGGCTTGTAGTTAATCCCCATCCTGATGTTCATCTCCATAAACACCCGGAATATTTTACTATCACGAATGTGGTGTGCCTCTTTAGTAGCCCACAACGAAGTGTACTTCACGGCCTCCAGGAGATCCCTTGCGATTGTGGAGAACTGGCTGTCCTCAGGCAATTCCCTAGCCAACACTATGGACAACAGAAGCCATGAATAGTGGAAGGTTTTCCCTTGTTCTCGTGCCTCGCGGTAATTCTCCAGGAACTCCTTGCACAAGAATTTGGACCAGTTAAATTGGACCCCCTCTACACACTGTTCGGCAAGTGCAACTACTGGTGCGGGCACCTCATCCGCGTGTCACTTCCACATGACCTTACCTGCTAGTATTTGAGTCGCAACTCTGATTGCCTTGTTGTTGATACTGGAGATTATGTAGCCCCTCTTTTTATTCTCCAGCTTGTATTTCTTTTTCATGGCCTCCGCGATGGCCAAATCACTGCTTTTACCCTCTGAAATGTTTACGGGGTCTTCTGCTTTACATGAGAGTCGGGTAGTTTTATGGATCAGGTGGTCCGTGATGGAGACGGGCTCCTCCAGCCACAAATACCCATCATGCATCAGGCAGAGCAGTTGCCTGATGACAAAGATAGGTACTGGGGTGTGATGGTAACGCGACACCCAGATCAGGTTTAACAACCCTGCATTTTCGACCCCACGCAACCATTTGTGTAGCTCCAACTCTATAACTCCCACCGTGGTTTGTTTCTTTGGCTTCATGAGGTGCACGATCGCGAAGTGGGGGAATTTCTCGTGGTCAACGAGATCCCAGTCTTCAAATTTTAAGCTCGACACCCTTCCCAAGTGCGCTCCTTCGAAAATTATATCATCAGGTAACAAAGGAGTCTGGAGAGGGCTTTTACTGTCATCCAGGTCCTTGGGTACCTTTGCCTTCCCCTTCTGTGAAGGGGCATATGCAGGCAGCTTGGTTAGAGGGACCGCGCCCTCAGTTTCTTCCTCCATGCCCTCATCCTCATCCTCTTTGATTATGATACCCTCAAGGTCTTCTTCCTCCTCATTGGTTTCCAGTTTAACCACTTTCCCTTTTTCCTCCATTCTTAATCTAGTTCGCAGCGGGTTTGGAGGGGAAACACGCACTAGAATCATGGGTTGTTTATCTTTCTTCGGTCTTGGCGTGTGTGGTGATTTAGGGATTTTCGCAACAATCCCGGTGCTCTCTGGGGCATCTTCTATGGTCATGGCCTGCGTGGCTTCTTCGGCGGTCATTTTTGTGATTTCCTTGGCTTCTTCAGATGTTGCCATCTTGTTTCTCTAGAAATCTTACAATTGTTCAATCAGGTGCTCAAACAATGCTCTCCACAGGACGAACAAGTCTCGGTTCAAAATACTCGGGGCGCGCAACAACTCAGTTCTCAAATGACCAAGTGTTGTGTGCTGGGCAGTTCTTTGTAATTAATAGCGCCTTTTGAATATGAATTCCACCGTTTCCCCTAAATATAGTCCATTAATGCTCCCTTGGTGGCAGATTTTCCCAAATCTTACCCATAAAACTCACCTTAAATTCCTGCCACCTACTCCATTTGGTCTCAAACCAAGCATCACATCGTGAATAGTGACTATAATGGTCACTTTCTAGCTGACCCACGTGGTACCGTAGCTACCCTTGCGCTGTCGCGGACCTTATGACACTTCTCTCCTGCATGTAGCCCCGACATTGCGCAGCTCTCTTGCAGAGTAGTTTATAGTCCCGCGCCTCCTTTCAACTGCCTGGAGCGCTAAGACTATGTTTTCTACAGCTGGTTAGATGGCTACGCCACCTGTATAGGGTTTCAATCGACCATCCATCACTTTTGTTGGAAATAAACCACCTTTTATTTTTACTGTTTTTGTTCGGACTTTACCATATGCATCGCGCAACCATGGGTGATCCCTCTAGTAATATACAGTCCAATCCAAGGCATCAAACTAATCAATTCTCGGTGGTAGTCCCCAAATTTGTCAATGTAATCATGTGCACCCTATTTATTATCCCGGTTTTCTTATCAATAAATTCCTTCTTTATTTCTTCCTCAAGCTTCTTGAGTTCATCTTCCACTAGAGTGCTTTTGTCCCTTAACCGCACTCTTTCTTTCATGAGTTCTTGGAGCCTAAGATCACCTTGCTAGATTTCTTCCTCAGGTCCCAAATGCTCTTCTTCGTTCAGCTGTGCGATCCCTTCTTCCAAGGCTCCGCGAACCGTCATATCCACCGGCGCTGCTATGCGCGGACTAGGCATATTATACTCTATTGGGACTACAACGCTTACTCCATAGGCCAGCCTAGAAGGTGTTTGTCTCGTCCGTTTCTTGCACATTGTCCTATAAGACCACGAAACTACTGGTATGCGCAGGTCCCAATCATTGCGCTGTGCATTATATACCCTGTTCAGTGCTTCGCATACTTCGTTAAATGCTTCTGCGTGGGTAACCTTTTGTGCACTCATTCTTTTCACCCTTTTTCGTTCCAACTCGAGGGACCGTTCGCACAATTTCCCCCCCAACACATGCTTATTCGTTGTGTTCCTCAGCGCAAAGTCCATGTTCATCCGCACAGGTTGTTTACCATATACCTGTACCCACTTGGACAGATGTGCGCGCGGACCATCCCGTACATTGTATTTATCTGTTAGTCACCTCTGAGGCTTCCCAAAATGCATGTGCACCATTCTCCTGCATTCGCACTAGTCCTCAAAGCTTCCTTGGTGCAAAAAAAGCTACGAAATGTTGTTGTTCTTGCACCTCCCTTTCAAATCTATTCAATAAGACATCTACCTCGCTTAACCCATCATACGTAGGCAAATCCCTTACTTTTGTCGATACGCAGCGCAACAATCTTGTTATCATGTTACAGTTCAACATGGTTACCTCGTGTAATCGGTTCTACCATCGCTCTATTTCTTCATCCGAATCAGACGTACAAGAGCTTTTGCGCTCCCATGAGATTCGTCCATCTGCGGTGGGATTTACCCAGTCATGCTATCACGCGGTTATCTTGTAGATGTAGTCTAAGTCGTCGTTGCTTTCATAGTCATGCACTGGCTCAGCGTAGCACGATCCCTTAGCAGGGTCCAAAAGTATCATTACACGTAGAGACTTCTTCTAAAAAATCATCTTGCGCTTTTTCAGGTTAATCACCCCATTCATGTCAGTGGCTCAATCGATTCCTAAGAGTGTGGGGTATGGATTGCTTTCATTGACAATCTCTATCACCTCAAAGTTGGCTAGCGCGCTTGATCCTACAATATCCATTGTGATTCCCTACAATCGCCCCAGGGGTATTATCTTTTGTTGGTTCGCCATGCGCAGCTGAATAGGAGACCACTGTAGCATAGGCCTCCCCATGTGCTCCCATGTCTTCTTTGGCAGAATGATCACATCTGATCCTAAATTCAAAATTACTTGGTCCATCTCATATTCGCCAATCTGCACAGTTAACCTCATTTCTCTTCCTGTTCTTTCCTTTAGTTTTCCAATCTTCCGGACCATGTGCAATTCTCCTAGCACGGTCTCAACACATCTGTTAATGAGTTCCTATAGTCACTTTACCGATTACTGTCATGTATTAACTTCATAAATGTTTCTAGGAACGTTGTAAGAATAGCTGGGTCCATTTCCGGCTCAGATCTATCTTTGCTTCTTGAAGTGGAGGCATCAACGAAGCTCTTCCTAGCTTCCATGAAGGTTTCCTTAGTGTGCTCCAAATCAAACTTTGGCTCTTTCATTGGAGCCTTGTGAACCTAAGTACTATCTTTAGGTTGTTTGCCTTTATCCTCTCCTGTCGTAATCCCACTTCAGAGTACAATGTTTACATTTGGATCTTCCTCGCGTGACTCAAACCTCATCATTTGCAGGTTTTGAGTCAGGGGAGGTTGGAGTGCTCCCTTATTGTACAACCTAGCGATTAGTGTGGGACAATCCTCCATCTCATGATCAAACAGGGTATAATACATACATGATGGACATGTTGGATTTGTAAAATCAAGAGCATAATGTCCTAGCCCTCCATAATTGTAGCATATCAGTTGTTCGCGACCTCTCCCAGGTCCTCCTCCTTCTCGGCCTCATCCGCGCCCCTGCATCTTACTCGTGCCATCGCTGCGATCTAGTCTAGGGGTCATGTTTCGGCCTAAACCCTGTAGGTAGGAGTTCATGTTTCGGCCTAAACCCTGTAGGTAGGAGTTCTATCCATCATTAGCTTATAACTTCTACAGGTGCGCTCATCATGCCCCACTGATCTACAGAAATTACAGAGCAACTGTTGCGAATTCTGTGTGTACTTCTACAACAAATGGCAATTGTCGGTAACATGATTTCTTCCTATTTGAAAAATTGTGCACCACAAAGAAGGTGTCGTGCTCGGTCCTACTTTTGCTTTTGGCTTGACTGGCATCGGTCCTCCTCCTACGAGATAATTCATGAATACCGAGCAGTGGTCCTTGTCATGTCCATGAGCCTTACATTTTATGCACCACACTTCTTTGTGCACTTCTGGTCAAACTGTCCTGTCCTGTTTCAGACTCTGCATCTCAAGGCATATGTTCTTCAACTGTGCGTGGATCTGCTTAACTCCCAGGTTAGGATCCTGTATGGGGGTATCATGCAGCCTCATCGCGGTCTCTAAGGCTTTAGCCTGAGTTGTCAACCTTTGTTGCGACAACGCGTTCCTCAAATGCGACGATAGTGATGCCACAAACCATTCGTGGTGTTGTCTATCAGTTAGGGTCATATTAGATTCACAAATCGTGCACTTCAGCCTTTGATCCAACTCCCAAGGAGTCTCACCTGGTAGCATTGTAATTTCTTTGAACCCAATGATTGACTACACTTCTGACTTTGGTCTGCTAAACTCCTTAGTTAGTGCAGCTTGGATAGTCGTGATTCCCACAATCGTGTGATCATCAGAGTGCTTAATGTACCAGGTCAGAGCACAGTCCTGTAGAGAGCTAACTAATGTTGCTTTCTTGATATTATCATCCATCACTCCCTATGCTTCCCATACATATTTTACCATGAACCAAAACTGGTCCGGATCTTCATTTCCCACTCCTTTGAACAAAGGAAACTTTATCAAGCTCGCCATATTAAAATGCGGGGGTGGCAGAGGTAGTATGGGCGAAGATGGGGGTGAAGGCAGTGAAGTTGGTGGTGGTGTGGGTGGGGGTGGTATATGCGGGATCCTCTACCTTATCAAATTGATCACACTTCTTGGTGAGACCTTCACGAGCTCTTCCTTGTCCCCTCGCGAAGGTGAAATCAAGGGGCTAGTTTCTATTTCTCCACTACCTTTGTTTCCATAAATTCCCCACTTTGCGTAGCCTCAAACATCAATGTATTCGCATAATCCACTTTTCACACAGTAGAATTTTAATCCAAGTGTTTAGAGACTTAACGTACTTACCTTGTGGTCCTTTGAGAAGTTGTCGCTTGGCCTTGCTGTATCTTACCGTAGTGTCTATTGTGAACTCAGTAATGAATCCTCTGATAATCTGATCGAGCCAATGATCAAGAGTGTGCGTGACCTTATCCTCCAATGCTTCCTATCTGCACACCAACTCTGGGGTCTACACAATAGGACTATCGATCTTGCACCTTCCTTGGTTATTTGCTAGCTTCGTGATCCACTCGTACAACTCAGTAGGGAAGGATGCTAAGAAAATTTCATGGGTCTCTGTGTATAGGTAGCAGTCTAACCACTCATCCTTTGTTAGTCACAGATTCCTATTCTCCTGCGGTGCGAACTGATTCTCCTATCCAACCACCCTTCAATTTCCTTCTTAGTTGGATTCCAATGATACGACATCAGATATCTCTATGCAGATTCTGGTCCTGACAACAGAACCATTTGTTGGCTTGATGGGGCCTGACCCAGGTTCAAAGCTGTTTAACCAAACAAATCTCTGTACTACTGGCCCTGTTGGTAGCAGCCTGCAGAGCACACACTGAGGTCTCACCCAAAGCAATATGGGGGGATGCTGGAACCAAGTTTCTGCACCATTGAGATGTCTTAGGGGTCGATGTTGTCCAATTGAGAATACCTTTGTGAAGGTTACTCTGTGCACTTTCCTGACATGCGAGGCTTTCGCACCGTGTTGTATTCGCCTTCACGCAACCCTAACCTGGGGTTGAGCTTTCGCGCTGCTAGAGCAACGATTTGCACTATTTCCCCAAGTTACACAACGAATCTTACTTATCTTCTTATAATAATTAGTTATATTCACATAAACTGATACTTTATCTTAGATTCACTTATTCAACATATATAAGTTCGTGCAACAAATAAATAGTAACTTTACAATTCATGCCTAATATACTTGAAAGCATAAAACATGAAGTAATACACATAAATAATGTAAAAATTCTCTTTATTATTGCTTCGATTGGTTACAGACTCAACCTGCCCTGCACACTCAGCTGCAGACTACTAGGCCTCTGTGCACTCAACCGCAGAGCCTTCTCCTACTCTACGACCCAACAACTCACCCTATACTTAGATTAGGATCAATTCATTGTCATTCATTCCATTCCATTCTTTTTTTCTTCATTCTTTACAACTTAGAGCCTCGCTCTATTTATATAATCCCATGGTCCGTTGACCATGGGTAGATCTCTCAAGAAGACATTACATGACAAAAATGAGAGTGGACAATCCTCTGACTCATTTACCATCTTCGTGCTCCATGCCCACACATCGCAGATTCTTTACATTAGAATTAATCAAAACTTAGGCTCTAAGCCCCAAAACTTGCCTTGGGGGATCCCATGCCCAACACCTCCTGGACCAATTGAAGGGGGGGCAAGTATTTCAGCAAGATCGATTTGAAGTCAGGATATCACCAGGTACCAATCGAACCCTCCGATGTGTGGAAGACTGACTTCAAAGCCAAGGAAGGTCTTTTTGAATGGTTGGTTATGCCTTTCGGATTGACGAATTCTCCTACAACCTTCATGAGGCTAATAGATGACATCTTGTGGCCATTCACCAACTCATTTGTAGTGGTATACTTGGATGACATCCTGATCAGCCACAATTTGGAAGAGCACCTCCATCACATTCGACAGGTTCTTTAAACACTGCGGCAACACAAGTTATGTGCCAATTTGGAGAAATGCACTTTTGGCATGACCTAGGTTCAGTATCTGGGATACATTATTGATGAATGGGGGGTGCATGTGGATCCAACCAAGATCCAAGTCATTTGGGATTGGCCATCTCCAACCACTCTGACAGAGCTTCGCAAATTTCCGGGTCTTGCCAACTTCCACCAAAAGTTCGTGTTGGTATTTTCTCATATCACTTGGCCCTTGAGTCAAGTCACTAAGGGAGGAGCAAAAGCAAAATTATTTTGGTCTAAATCTCAACAAAAGGCATTCACAGAGTTGAAAGATCACCTTTGCTCGGCACTAGTGCTCGCATTACCAAACTTGCAACAACCATTTGAGGTCAAGACAAATGCCTCTGACTATGCTATTGGGGCAGTCCTTACTCAACACGCGCATCTAGGGGCATATCACAGTGAGACACTTTCAAACACAGTTCAAAATTATCCCACTTATGACAAAGAGTTGTATTCCATTGTGTAGGCCTGACGACAATGGAAGCATTACATTTTGGGGAAGGAAATGGTCATCCACATAGACCATCGACCCCTGCAGTTCATACAGACCCAAGGGAAATTTCAGAATGATCGCCATCAGAAATGGTCCACATACCTGCAACAGTTCCATTTGGATATCAAGTATAAGAAGGGCATCACCAATAATGTTGCAGATTGCCTCAATCGACCACCGATCATGGTGTTAACCACCGCGCTCAACTCTTGTGGGCACGAGACTTCTGATTGGCCATTTCTCTACAAAAGCGACCCAAAATTTGACCACACATACCAGACACTCTTGGAGGGTCAGCATGTTCCAGATTTTCACCTCCAGGATGCCCTGTTATGCCACCTGGGTCACCTTTGTGTTCCTTCAAGCGAGCGCGCAAGATGATTTAGGAAGCACACTATAGTCGGGTTGTTGGACATTTCATGGTCAAGAAAATGGTAGTAGCACTATAAAAGTATTTCTATTGGCCGAATCTTTGACAGGATGTTGGGAAGTACATCAGATCATGCACTGCCTATGTCATTGCCAAATCGACCATCAAGAACCAAGGCCTCTATACCCCACTTCCTAACCCTAGTCGACCTTGGGAATCCATCTCCATGGATTGCATGTCGGGCCTTAATTCTACTAAGCATGGAAACGACTATGTTTTTGTGGTCGTCGATAGGTTCTCGAAGATAGCATTATGGCGGCCTGCAAGAAGAATATCACAGCAGAAGCCACTGCTAAAATCTTCTTTGAACGAGAGTGGGTGCACTTTGGGATCCCACAGTATATCATGTCAGATCAGGACATCAGGTTTCTCAATACATTTTGGTCTAGTCTCTAGTCGATGCTAGACACCAAACTCACTAAGTCAACAACCTTCCATCCTCAAACTGATGGCCAAACAAAGTTTGTCAATAGGATGATTGTACACATTCTGCACATGTACAACTCAAAGCATCCACACATGTGGGATGAGAGCCTCCCTATTTTCAACAGAGCTACAACTAGGCTCTCCATGACTCGACTGGACACAACCCTTTTCAGGTGGGCTTGAGATTCCAGCCACTATGTCCCATTGATGTGGCCATGCCATTTGCAGCTACTCATGCAGATTCAACTCATGTCGAGTCTAAAATAGATAAGGTAAACAAATTCATTGAGCACATCCAACATATTTGCTAGGATATCCACGACATTTTGGAGAAATCAAATGCCAAGTACAAGCAACAACATGATCAACATCGGGTGCCACACAAGTTTCAGGTGGGCGACAAAGTCTGGTTGCATTTGCAAAAGGAATGCCTTACCAGAGCCTACTGGAAACTCAGACCACTTCGATATGGCCCTTCCACCATTACCAAGGCCATGGGAGACAATGCATTTGAGCTCAACATTCCCCCATTCCTTGGCCTTCACCTAGTGTTCAATGTGGACCGCCTTCGGCCATACTTTCCACCATTACTAGACACATCCAACATTGCAGAACAACTCACACCCACAGATTTAAATCCAGATTGCATGGAACAAGCTACAACTAATCGGATCATGGCAACAGAGATCAAGCACACTTGCCAGCAGAATATCCAACTGTATTGAGTTGTCAAAGCGGGCCAACTCCTTCACCACGGCAAGTGGCTCACCAGGGACCAAGTTCAGCAGAAGTTTCCTCATCTCATGGAGAAACTCAACACAATGGGGACCATTGCTTCATAAGGGGGGACAAATGATCCAAGTGGATATTTGTGGTCACCCACCAAGTCCACTTGACCCCCACCATTGTTTCTTTCAGATTTTCAATTTCCTTAATTGTAGCACACTTTAATATTTTTAGCAATTTTTGAGGCCCTAAATGATGTTTCTTGGGAAACATGGGAGCAACATGGGTCCATGGACTGATGTTGCTCTTCCCAAAGTTGTAATTATTGAATAGATCTTTCTAACGAGATATTGTGTGTGTCAAATGGAGATCGTATGCCAAAGTTATGACACTTGGAAGTTGATGTACAAATTTACAATAAATAGGTCTTTGAGCCTCATTGTAACATAGTTCAGAGGCATGCAGCCGCCACATCTCTTCTCAAAGATAAGCTACCATCGCCCTAGCTAGTTTATTTCCATTTCTGTTTGTAAGCATTTTTCAGTATTTTACATAATAAAATGAAGTATTATTTCTATTGCATCTCTATATGTATGGTTATTTCTGTAATTTGTTGCATTCCTGTTTAAATCTAGATCAAATAAACTTCCTTCGTGCAATGGAAAACAATGATCCTCCTTTTACATGGTGTGAGTAAATATATCGTTATGAGTAATTTTCTGGAGAAAAGGAGAAACAATTTCAACCTCATCTTCTTTGTCAGCATCATAAATAGGTCCATTTTCAAAGTGATGGTTGAAATACCATTTTCCCTTATTTATATAGAGGAATTCATAAATGTCAATATCACAGGGATCCACAACAACCATATCCTCTAGAGTCTTTTCTTGAATGAGAGGCCCTACATCATCACATCCATATTTGTGGATTTCAATGGGGCCAACATTCATATCAATTCCCAAATCAAGATCTCTAAAAATTTCTTCACTTGCTTCATTATCTTGATTTTCCTCAAAATCATCCTTGTTACAAGGCAAGCGAGACTTTTCTTCTTCCCTCTTATCTTGGAGAACATAGCTAAGGTATTTGATATATGAGTTTGGTATAATGCTTGTAGGAGGAGGGCATCAATAGGGTTCTATCTATATTCACACTTTGTTTTATGGAGTTTCCCCTCTTGCTGGTAAAAATGGAAGAATAAGTCCTTACCATTATATTCCCTTACTAACCCCCTACATGACATAATATATTCGTCCATTATTTCTTGCATGATCTGGAGGCTTTCAGGATCATACTCTTCATCATCCTCATAGGAGATGTTCCCCACCTCTTTGCTATTGTCCTCCAATTATATAGCTTATATTTTCTCAATAACCCATTTTTCTTGATCATGTTGGTCATCTAAATCCTTATATGGTAATGAGCCATATTTTTTTCAATCTTATGAGACAAGGAATTAAATGCACTAGTATAATAGGCAAGCTCAGAGAAGTGATAATCTGTGGGGCTCTTTTCAAAATTTTTCCTTAAGTTGTGGAGTTCTAACCTACTCTTGTTAAAGAAATTGAGTATGAAGTCTTTGTTCTCATCCTCTATGAAGTGGTCACAAAGATCATCCCACAAATTCAATCTCTCCCATAGGTTTTGGATTTCTTCAGGTCTAATATCACAGATACTTTACTTATCAAAATCATCCATTTTTCATGATTTTGCATATAATTCCAAAGTGGAGTCCCCGGTGTGAATCTAAGTACCTTGATAGATGCTTGCTTCACCCTACAAGCATTAATCTTTAGAGCTAAATGAATAACTAGGGTTTTGTTCTTCCAATTGAGTCATCAAGAAAGACATGCCAATGTTTGTCTTAAGGGAACAAGACACATATCTCGTGTCCCCGAAAATAGTGCCAAAAATGTTACCACTTAAACTAGAAAGAGTCCTAGGAGGGGATCCTATAGAGAAACTACTAGGTGAAGGGGCGACAATGGAGTGATAGTCCACTGTCACCTTATCTAAGGTTCCTTGCTTTTTATGGAATTTCACCGATGGAAGGAGACCCGGTATAAGGGAAATCACTAGATGAATGGATCAATAAGAGGATAAGGTGTGTCTCCTGAGTCCTATTCACAAGAGAGGTTCAATTAGATATTATTCTTGCTTCAAAATTAAGGTGGCAGGCTCTCTAGGAAGGGCTAAGATGATTCTTGAGGCTAGGGTTTGGGAATATATCTTATCAAGAGGGCTCCTAGACAGGAAAATCATTATGGAGAATTATCCTTTATGTTATCTTTATGAAATCAGAGTTATAAAATTATAGGACCACACAAGACCAAGTGGACCCAAAATTAAGTAAAGTATAGAGTTGATCAACTAAGGAGGGAATTGATCTAATTAGGGAAAAGAAGAGGATCAAAGGACAAATTTTCTTTTGAGGATTTGATACAATGATCCAAATGAGGACACTAGCCAAGGGAAGCCTAGGTAAATAAATGATCCTTGATCTAGGGGTCGCTATATCTCACGATCCCACCATCGGAATTGCTTCAAATTTGGAGGGCCTCCAGAGAAAATCGTAGCTCTGTTATGGACCGAAAATTGAGGTGTTTTTATGGTTAAAATGGAATTTATTTGATGCCCTAGGTGACCTATTAGGGCTAGGCATAGAAAGAAAAGGAGGTGAAAAAGATAATCATTTAAGTGAACACCAGTGGATGGATTTGTGCCTTTCCTTTAGGAGAGATAGAGTTAAGGTGAATTCATGATATGGAGAGAATTAAACCAATCAAGGAGGCCTTTAGGCAACTTCGCATGGAAATTAAGGCATGAGAGAAGCTACCCAAGGACTTTATACTTTGATGTGAAATGTTTGATGAATTATCAAGGTATACTCAACCAAAATAACCTCTAGGAACAATCACACTTTCATAAAGGACACATGTAATGATGCGAAGCTTCAAAAGATCAAAATTTCCACAATTTCACATAGAATAATAGTGAATTTTAGACCTAGATAGCGAAAATCCCAACAACATTCATGTGATATGATAAATACAAGAATAAACATGAAAAAGAGATCACTTACATGTACAAAGAGTATATCCAATCATCAAATCATGAAAATAATGAAGCTCCAAGATCAAGAGAATAATATCCAAACATCAAAATTCATCCATGAAACCAAACTTGTCCTCTAAAAGGGAATGTGAAAATATCCAACAAACTACTAATTCAAAATCCAAGTAACGATGAGAGAAATGAATCACCTCTCATCTATTTATACCATCTCTAATGAGTTTCATTTGCCTAATTAGCCTAATTAAGTCCCAAATAATAAAATAATGTGCAATAATAACATCCCTTGGTGACAAGCCCACCAAGATAGCTCAATAACACAAAAATAAGCCTCTCAAAAGGGTAGAATGATCAATAAAACGATTCGTTGGGCCTTTGAGGAGGCTTAATGAAGTCCAAAGTGTGCCATGGTGAGAAAATGAACTCCAAAAATAGTGGACAAAGGGTTGGTCCCTCGTTTTCCAAGCAAGTCAATGTGGTGCTCTCAAGTGGGTGTGGGGGAACAAGGACATCCTCATGGGTCTCCAAGTGGATAAGCATTCCTGTAAACCATCTATAAGGGCTAGGATGATTATATAAGCCCTCGCTTTGTCTCCTAAAGTGAGACACGTCCTCATCTAGACCTTGGAATATCTATCAAGTGTATGGTGCAAGTGTGGATTCAGTTGTACATGGTGAACCAGGTACATCATCTTCTTCCAAAAGGTGGAACACAAGCTACCAATGAGTGGGTATGGGGATCCATGAAGAACTCTTCGCTATGGTTGAGGCCCATGGCTCTTAACGCTCACCCTGCAAGTGCCACTGTGGCCCTCTACAGGGGTAGGACCTTGTATAGGGAGACCAAGCCCCAAATGGAGACCCACCTATAGTCTTGCATAATATTCAATGCATCCTCTTTTCCTCCATTACAACAAATCATTAGAATAATTAAGTAAAAGAGCTTACAAGTCATGGATTCAATGGGGAACTTCATGGTGGCATGCCCTTCCATAATGGGCTTTGTCATATACAAGTGTCTCCAAGCTCAATAAGGGGTTAATCAAGGACCCTATTAGGTGGTTTCAACCTTTAAAAGGGGAGACATGTCTATGTTACATCCATTAGATGGAAAATAATAAATGATATAATGATGGACAAAGTGGGGTTTAGGGGAATGCTCCAAGCCACATGCCATGGTACAAGGGTAGTTATAATAATGGAATCCCACACTTGGGTATATGAGTGTAGGAGGGAGTAAACCATGGTACATGAGCTAACCTGGCCTTTGTTTTTCGATCCTTCTTCATATACCTTTTGCCTTTAAATGATTTTTTTCTTCATAACTGCTCAAGGCTCTCAGGGATGAGAGCATGATGTTAGGATACAATAGTAGGTACCCCCTTTTAAGGTGGGGCATTTCATTTCCCACCAGGTGTTGGGACAATCATGGGCTCCTTTATGTGGAGGGGGCTCATCTAGGGCCCATATAAATCGGGGTGATGACCATGGATAAGGGGTAGAGCCCATATTTGGCTTTTGCCCACGTGCTAAATTTGTATGTCCCCAGCATTTTTTGCATTTTGTGGTACATTTCCTATTGAGAGTGGCCAAATTATTCGTTTTCTTTTCTTTTTAGCTACATCAACCTTCAGGGTATCATTCCAGGCCCAACCCAAGGTGTGGACAAGGGGAAGGGGAGGCCAACACTATGTGAACCCAATGGACACATGTGGACCTGGATGGGAAAAATGATAAATGGGGTTAGAATGAGCGGAAGGGAGTGATGTATATGGTGTCAGGAATCAAGACCACACAACCAAAATCAATATTTCCCATGTAGTATCAATTCTAAATCCAATGGCGAGTAACAGGAGATCCCATGGGACTAGGATACAAGGGTAACCATCAAATCAAGTAGAGGAGACAAGAGTATAGACCTAACTTTTGCCGAATCACTCCACCAATCCATGCCCAAAAGTGTCCATGATAAGTAAGGAAAATTACTTAACTATATTAATGAAAAGCCATAACTTCGGGGTTGAGAGGCCCACCTTCAAATATATGATCATAATAGATGGGCGAGGGACCACATGGCTAGCTCAGGTGGCAGAGATAATGGCACATAAATCTATCTGGTGACTGCAATGGGTTATTAGCTACTTTTTTAGGACCATCTAGGAGAAAAAATCTCTTCTATGGATACTACCCATAAGTAGTGGGTAATATATGAAATATTGAGGAATAAGAAATTAAAGCACAACGTTCAATTTTAGGACCCTATACTACTAGTGTAACCCCTTATTGTTATTAGTGCAACCCCCTTACTATATTCTTGTGCTCATATAGTCCCCATGTTGTTATTATTGTCCCCATAGAAGCCCACTATTGTTATTGTTGTGCCCCTACAATATTATTGTTATGTAGGCTTTGATTGTATTGGGACTGCTTAGACTACTATATATAGAAAGGAGGTCATGTGATTTGTATCATCCAAGAATTATTCATTTGTGTAATGTAAAGGAGGTTTCCCCCTCGAAGAGGCTTATTTTGAATGTGTTTATCTCTCTTTTCTATGATTCGTTTTGAAGGTGTTTATCTCTCTTTTCTACCTTTTAGATTATTAGATAATGTGAGAGCTTATTGAGATGTTATGCATTAGCTACTTGACACATATAGAGCAGATGTGATGCACGTTTATGGAGAAGAAGAATCAAAATCATAGATGGAGATATGAAAAACTATAGACAAGGTAAACCAACATATTATTTTCATTTTGCATGAGGGGATTGGGGTCTCCTTTCAAGATGTTACTTGATAAATATTAGGTTGGATTTTGTTGAGGTAGGACCCTCTTGTAGGTTGTAGCCTACATAAATATATGGGAGTTGGAGCTTCCTTGCAAGTGGTAGCTTGTAAAAAATTGAGGTGGCAACCTCCTGTAAGTTGAAGCCTATACAAAATCAGATGTAATAAGGGAGTAGGAGCTTGCCTTTACATCACAACAATAACAAAATTGTGGTTTTCTCCCTTATAGGTTTCAACTTATATTTGGTGTCCATATATGCTTGATTTTATGTGTTGATGTGATGTTATGGTTTACTTATTACTTGTTCTTCACATATTTAATCTGTTGGTCATTATGTGTTAAGATGTTAATTTAAAAGTTCATTTAATGAGCATTAGAGAAAATAAATTAATGGCCATGAATGTACTAAATTGATTCATCTTGAACCCCCTCGTCCATAACATGATTTATAATTATTGAATAATAAACTAGAAAGTAGAGATGCAAATTGAAGAAATAAACATCATCCACTCATAAAACACTACAAAAAACTTTTAAAAATGAAATGAAGTATATAGAAATCATATACTTGTTTATGTATAAATGAAAATTATATAAAATATAGTTTTTGTTTTTGTTTCTTTCTTGTTTCTAGAGGAATCAACCACTAGGGTAGGCTCATACTCGTGTGACATGAAGTTGATTATGGTCGCTACTACTAGCTACCACTAAACCTCTAAGTGAACCCATGCACGTCCCTACACACAGCCCACAAGGCTTTTAGGGGGGGATTTGAACCTCAAATCATGCACTTCACAAAGACTTCATATTATGGTGATCACCAATTGAGCTACCCCTTGGGGGCATAAACCACATAGTTTTAAACTAAGATTTATAATAAAAATTTATGAGATGACTTTTATTAGTGGCTAAACTAACAAATATTTATGAGTTCCTTATTGAAACATTTGGGTTGCACAACTCCCAAAACTTTGTAGGATGAAAAAAAATATATCTTTTAAAATGTCCAACATATATCTAGATGTCCAATATATATCTAAATTTAATTTCAATTTCAAAAAAATTGTCACTACACAACTTTACAAACTCTTAACTTTGCAAAACTATGATAATCTTAAAGCATTTTTTAATTTCTTTTGAGTATACAAATAATATTGTAAATAACTCTAAATAATTTTCTATTTTCTTAAAATAAACCAAATTTAGTTTCAATATATTAATTATAATTATGATTATAATTATAATTATTAAGTAATAAATAAAAAACCCATTAATAAATTGAAAAGATTAACATTATTCAACAGAAACACTTAAAAAAATTAAGAGAAAGAAATAAAGTATATGTAAGATTAACATTATTCAACAAAAACACAAAAAAAAAATTAAAAGAAAGAAATAAAGTATATGAAAATCATATAACAGATTATATGTAAATTAAAATTATATAAAACAGAATCTTAAAAGTAAGGTTTCAACTAAATTTTTCATGAAACATTTTTTATTATTGAACAAGCAATGGTGCAGTTGAAGAGGAGGGAAGGAATCAAGTAGTGGACCATGGGCCCCTCGCACCCAACTTTCACCGCAGGTTGATCACGATGGGCAATCACATACGAATATGGATGGAGGCCGTACGTTCCAATATTGACTAGCATTATATGTTGGATTATTTTAAATATTTTTTTTAAGTTGGATTTTTAATTTTTTTTAATAGTAAAAAGGTTTATTATAATGTATTAAGTAGTTATTATATATAATATTTATTATTAAATTTTATGGTTTTGAATAATGGTGATGAGTGAGATATATTTATATAATAATTAAAATAATATTTTTAGTTAGTTTGACATTTAATTATGATATTCTTTTTAATTTAAAAATTTTAAAATATATATATATATTATATATATATATATATTATTATATATATATAAATTTTAAAATTGTTTAAAATATTAATTTATGTATTTAAAATTATTACAAGTTTAAATATATATATATATATATACATATATATATTTAAATAGCGTTTAGTTTACTTTTCTTTCTTCATATACCTTTTGCCTTTAAATGATTTTTTTTTCATAACTGCTCAAGGCTCTCAGAGATGAGAGCATGATGTTAGGATACAATAGTAGGTACCCCTTTTAAGGTGGGGCATTTCATTTCCCACCAAGTGTTGGGACAATCATGGGCTCCTTTATGTGGAGGGGGCTCATATAGGGCCCATAGAAATCGGGGTGATGACCATGAATAAGGGGTAGAGCCCATATTTGGCTTTTTCCCACGTGCTAAATTTGTATGTCCCCACCACTTTTTGCATTTTGTGGTACATTTCCTATTGAGAGTGGCCAAATTATTCGTTTTCTTTTCTTTTTAGCTACATCAACCTTAAGGGTATCATTCTAGGCCCAACCCAAGGTGTGGACAAGGGGAAGGGGAGGCCAACACTATGTGAACCCAATGGACACATGTGGACCTGGATGGGAAAAATGATAAATGGGGTTAGAATGAGCGGAAGGGAGTGATGTATATGGTGTCAGGAATCAAGACCACACAACCAAAATCAATATTTCCCATGTAGTATCAATTCTAAAGCCAATGGCGAGTAACAGGAGATCCCATGGGACTAGGATACAAGGGTAACCACCAAATCAAGTGGAGGAGACAAGAGTACAAACCTAGCTTCTCCCGAATCACTCCACCAATCCATGCCTAAAAGTGTGCATGATAAGTAAGGAAAATTACTCAACTATATTAATGAAAAGCCATACCTTCGAGGTTGAGAGGTCCACCTTCAAATATATGATCATAATAGATGGGCGAGGGACCACATGGCTAGCTCAGGTGGCAGAGATAATGGCACATAAATCTATCTGGTGGCTGTAAGGGGTTATTAGCTGCTATTTTAGGACCATCTAGGAGAAAAATTCTCTCCTATGGATACTACCCATAGGTAGTGGGTAATATGAAATATTGAGGAATAAGAATTTAAAGCACAACGTTCAATGTTAGGACCCTATACTACTAGTGTAACCCCTTATTGTTATTAGTGCAATGCCCTTATTATATTGTTGTGCCTATATAGTCCCCATGTTGTTATTATTGTCTCCATAGAAGCCCACTATTGTTATTGTTGTGCCCCAACAATATTATTGTTATGTAGGCTCTGATTGTATTGGGACTGCTTAGACTACTATATATAGAAAGGAGGTCATGTGATTTGTATCATCCAAGAATTATCCATTTGTGTAATGTAAAGGAGGTTGCCCCCTCAAAGAGTCTTATTTTGAATGTGTTTATCTCTCTTTTCTATGATTCGTTTTGAAGGTGTTTATCTCTCTTTTCTACCTTTTAGATTATTAGATAATGTGAGAGCTTATTGAGATGTTATGCATTAGCTACTTGACACATATAGAGCAGATGTGATGCACGTTTATGGAGAAGAAGAATCATAATCATAGATGGAGATATGAAAAGCTATAGACAAGGTAGAGCAACATATTATTTTCATTTTGCATGAGGGGATTGGGGTCTCCTTTCGAGATGTTACTTGATAAATATCAAGTTGGATTTTGTTGAGGTAGGATTCTCTTGTAGGTTGTAGCCTACAAAAAATGTATGGGAGTTGGAGCTTCCTTGCAAGTGGCAGCTTGCAAAAAATTGAGGTGACAACCTCCTGTAAGTTGAAACCTATACAAAATCAGATGTAATAAGGGAGTAGGAGCTTGCCTTTACATCACAACAATAACAAAATTGTGGTTTTCTCCCTTTATAGGTTTCCAATTATATTTGGTGTCCATATATGCTTGATTTTATGTGTTGGTGTGATGTTATGATTTACTTATTACTTGTTCTTCACATATTTAATCTGTTGGTCATTATGCGTTAAGATGTTAATTTAAAAGTTCAGTTAATGAGTATTAGAGAAAATAAATTAATGGCCAAGAATGTACTAAATTGATTCATCTTGAACCCCCTCGTCCATAACATGATTTCCATAACGCGATTTATAATTATTGGATAATAAACTAGATAGTAGAGCTGCAAATTGAAGAAATAAACATCATCCACTCATAAAACACTACAAAAAACTTTTAAAAATGAAATGAAGTATATGGAAATCATATACTTGTTTATGTATAAATGAAAATTATATAAAATTTAGTTTTTGTTTTTGTTTCTTTCTTGTTTCTAGAGGAATCAACCACTCGTGTGACATGAAGTTGATTATGGTCGCTACCACTAGCTACCACTAAACCTCTAAGTGAACCCATGCACGTCCCTACACACAGACCAGAAGGGTTTTAGGGGGGGATTTGAACCTCAAATCATGCACTTCACAAAGACTTCATATTATGGTGATCACCAATTGAGCTACCCCTTGGGGGCATAAATCACATAGTTTTAAACTAAGATTTATAATAAAAATTTATGAGATGACTTTTATTAGTGGCTAAACTCATAACAAATATTTATGAGTTCCTTATTGAAATATTTGGATTTCACAACTCCCAAAACTTTGTAGGATGAAAAAAAATATCTCTTTTAAAATGTCCAAACATATATCTAGATGTCCAATATATATCTAAATTTAATTTCAATTTCAAAAGAATTGTCACTACACAACTTTATAAACTCTTAACTTTGCAAAACTATAATAATCTTAAAGCACCTTTTTAATTTCTTTTGAATATATAAATAATATTGTGAAGAACTCTAAATAATTTTTTATTTTCTCAAAAATAAACCAAATTTAATTTCAATATGTTAATTATAATTATAATTATAATTATTAATAATAAATAAAAAACCAATAAATAAATTGAAAAAATTAACATTATTCAACAAAAACACTTCAAAAAATTAAAAGAAAGAAATAAAGTATATTTAATATTAACATTATTCAACAAAAACACTGAAAAAAAAATTAAAAGAAAAAAATAAAGTATATGAAAATCATATAACAGATTATATGTAAATTAAAATTATATAAAACAGAATCTTAAGAGTAAGGTTTCAACTAAATTTTTCATGTAACATTTTTTATTATTGAACCAGCAATGGTGCAGTTGAAGAGGAGGGAAGGAATCAAGTAGTGGACGATGGGCCCCTCGCACCCAACTTTCACTCCAGGTTGGTCGCTTGGATCACGATGGGCAATCACATAGGAATATGGATGGAGGCCGTACGTTCCAATATTGACTATCATTATATCTTGGATTATTTTAAATATATATGCTTTTTTAAGTTGGATTTTTATTTTTTTAATAGTAAAAAGGTTTATTATAATTCAGTAGTCATTTAGCCAGTAGTCTATAACGCGATTTTTTGAAAGTTTTTTTGTCGGATTTTTCTGGTCAAAATCAGGCAGCAATTCATTGGAATCTCAAGTTTGATAGTTAGTTTTTGCACAATCAATGGCTCCCAGGGGTTTTTCAGGGCGCTGAATTCAAATATGCAGTTAAAAACCATTTTAACTGCTAAAAATCAAGATTTAACCTCATTTCTTCCGCCAGATTCCGTCACCGGAATCTCCAAAAAGTCGCATTATAAACAACTCCGTCATTTAGTATTAGGCAGTTATTATATATAAGTATTTATTATTAAATTTATGGTTTTTGGGATAATGGTTTGATTAGTGAGAATATATTACACATAAAAAGTTAAAAATAACTATTTTGTAGTTAGTTTTGACCACTAAATTATGAATATATATTATATATATATATATATATATATATATATATATTAATTTAAAATTTACTATATTTATATATAAATTAAAATTGTTAAAATATTAAATTATGTATTTTAATTATTACAAGTTTGAAAAAATAATATATTTAATTTTCTTTTAAAGCAAGAATAAATTTCTATTATTATAAGTCATGAAAATATTTTTCACAATAATATACTAATTAAAATATATTTTATTTTATACCTATTGATCTTTTCGTATTCAATAGAATCTGTTGAAAGATTACGGAAAATTATACACTAATCCGTAACTTGCAGCTCACTTAGTTTACCTGTAACTCCTTTCCCTCCCGTCTTTATATCTCATTAAAACTATATATATATATATATATATTTATTGGGTTTTTGGTTAGAAATAATTAAACTTTATTTTCATTATTTTTCAAATTCAATTTTTATGTGAAACTCGAAAGATTCCAATTTTATAATAAAAACCGAAAATATAAATAATTGTGCATTAATTCATGCACCCAGCTCACCTATCTCACAAGGGTAACTCTACTTCTTGCAGTCCTTAGTTTTCATTACAAATAATTTAGATTTAGTTTTCACGATTTAAACTAAAATCCAAATAGGGCAGTAATAACAGTTGAAACCCAATACCTATGAAATGACCTTTTACCTTTCCTTTCTAAATCAATGTACAAATCTCCCAGTGTACAATGAAAATGTCATATAAATTTGAAAAAAAAAAAATAACTTATTTTGATTTGATGAGTGGTAAGAAAAGTAGAGAATCCATTAATGGAATTTGGATACATTCACTACAAAAGAAGAGCACCGTATCCAAAATCATTGATGACAATTTGATAACATTGGATTTCTCGTCTTGATAAGATTAAGAATCCTCTCAAACAAGAAGACGTCGGAGGGAATCCTGAGAGCCCCCTGCTGCTCGTATCCGAATTCCTGTACAGAAGCCTCTAGCAGCTCCCCAAATAGGGGATGGCTGAGAACGCTGGCTTCTATCACAAATCTCATAATAATATCGTGCCCCACATATAGAGACAGGCACCCCTTGGGAACAATACTGTTGCCGTCTGAATCGTCCCTACTTCTGTTATTCTTCTGTATTTTGACAAACGCCAATGGCCGCCTGGAGGACCGGATATTGGTAACTCTGTGTAGCAAACGATTGAAGTGGCCCATTCTGGACCAGATTACGAAGAGTCCAGCCTTCACCGGATTTAACAGAGCAGGAAAATATATGGCATACAGTGCAACTCCTCTGATAAACTGCTATAGCAATGGAGGCCCCTGCAACTTGCAAGTAGAAGAAACGAGAGCAAGAATATTATATAGCAAATTCCCGGCTGTGCTATCATACGATACTTCGTGTACCTTCCACGTGATATTGTTTTATTATATATGTATATAGAGCATCTAACAAAGCAGTAGTCTATAAGGCCATTTTTTGAAAGCTTTAAAATCCGGCAGTAATTTATTAGAATCTGAAGTTTGATAGCTAGTTTTTGCACAATCAATGGTTCTCAGGGGTTTTTCAGGGCGCTGAATCCAAATATGCAGTTAAAAAACCATTTTAACTGCTAAAAATCAAAATTTAACCTCCCCAGATTCCGTCACCAAAATCTCCAAAAAATCACATTATACACAACTCCTCTAACAAATAAAGAAAAAATTCAATTTGATTTGAAAAGTCAAAGCAAAATCGAACGTTCAGAGTCAATAATGGTGCACATTTTGAATACGCAACTGAAAGTGTGGGATATTTAGGTACACTGACGACCGTACTGTTGAGCCAGGAATATTTAATTAGACAGTACACCACCGTGTGCTTCAGAGTCGATTTATTAGTCTATCTGCCCATTGATCACTGTGCTTAGAGTTAATTTATCAGTTTATATGTTTATTAATGTGTTTATAGTTATTTATTTTTTATTAGTTTTGGGCATTTAAAGTTTTTTGCAATAGATTGATAAATATGCATGGCCGATTTGTTTGACCATCAATATTTATTAGTCTATACGCTTATTAATGTGGAATTGTATATGCCTATTTCATATTAATGGGTTAAATATTTATCAGTTTATATGTCTATTAATGTGTGGAGTTGTATATGCCTATCCTATATTAATAGGCCAAATATTTATCAGTCTATACGCTCACCCATTAATGTGTGGAGTTGTATAAACCTATCCCATATGAATGAGCATGTTAATTGATAAATATGCACGGCGGTTTTGTTTGGCAACCAATATTTATCAGTTATTAGTCTATACACCCATTAATGTGCAGTGTTGCATATGCCCACAACGAGATTTAATCAACTATATAATTTAGCAGTGGACATATACAACTCCCGCCTATTAATGGACATATAGACTAATAAATATTGGTTGCCAATTTGTTGACAACCAATATTTATCAGTCTATACAACCATTAATGCGAGACTGTATATGCCCCATTAATGCTAGGCTATATATGGGAACCATTAATGCTACATTGTATATGCCCATTGCCAAATTTAAGCAAAGACGTAATCTAACTAAAGGCATATACAACTCCACTTATTAATGAGCGTATAGACAAATAAATATGCATGGCCATTTTGATTTATACTTTTACCTTATTTATTAGTAAATATCAATAATTACTACAATAGTAAAAGTGGAATCTCATTGTGAGAGACAATCAAATTCATAACTTTATATCTAACAATTTGGTTATCCGTCTCTTAAAGTGTTAAACAATTTCAAGGACTTGCTATTAATTTTGTTTTGATTAGAAAAATTTAAAATCTATCCGAAGTTTAACATTATGAAATTAATTTTATTATTAAATAAAATTTATTTCTATTTTTTCAAAATGATTGGTTGAAATAGGGAAGAATTGGCTTTTGCTACTCTATTATTAATTACTTATGTACTATATCACTAATTACTATGTACAATAAAATATAAATAATTTTTTGAAATAATAACATTATAATGGTTTGTCATTAAATTCAAAATTCAATTTTCTTATTTGGGTGTAAAGTATTGAATAGACAATTTTTATGGGTTTATATTTTAATTTACAAAAATAATAAAGAAAAAATTTTTGGCTAAAAAAAGTAAAATAACTATATTAACAATTTGTAAAACTCTCATTAGATCAATTTATAGTCTAATAACATGCATGTGTACTATAATATGAATATTACATTAAAAAAAAATTTGTCATCATTTTAATATAACTAAATAATTATTAACTTGTTATCTTCCTTCCATGTTATATATATCTAATATATATATATATATATATAACTTTTAATTCTTACTAAAAAATTGTTTAATTATATAAAAAATTTAAAACAAATATTTATATATATTTTACAATTTTATTTTTATTTAGACTACATACAATATATCACAACATTAAAATATTTTACCAAACTAAAAAATAAGAAAAAATAACTACACACCCCGTTAACTATACAACCTTCTCTTTTTTCAATTTAAAAAACACAAATTTTTATTACTTCACTGTAAAAATATTACCTTTTTCACTTCTGAGTATCTTTTGGCCAAAAAGCGAGGTTATGCAGGGTACTTATGAAGTACAAATCACCTCGGATTTGGGTTCAACTTTACAGTACAAATTTGCTTTCTAGATGTTCAACTTTGGAGGTTATGTATTCCATCAAATTCATTGAATCCTCACCCGACTTTATGATGTACATATGATAAGATTTGAAGGAGCATCTGGTATCTAAAATATAAATTTAATTTGGTATATAACACTATAAGGGAGGTAATTGTTTTAGTAAATTTATTTGTATTTAATTTTTGTAATATGGATTTGCTTGAAAATAAATATTATATATATATATATATATATTAATTTTGAACATCATGTATTTTATTAAATTAATTAATAATTTGTTTTTAATTTTATTATAAAAATTGTATTTGATTTCATCTCATGTATTTAGTTTTCATATTTTTGGGAGATTTATTTTTTCATTTCATTAAAGACTTGACCCAACTCCCGATGCAGGATTTCCTTTTTTATTATCATATTTATTAGGAAATATACTCAACTTCGTAATGCTTAATTTCTTCAACTTAGATGCAAAGTTATGTTTCATAAATGTGGATTAGGACTTTCATGTAGCTTTAGCTTGACCTATTCTTCTAGCTTCATTAACATAGTTTAAATATGTTAGGTTTTAAAAGATATATATTTTATTAATTTTCTTTAAAATTGAGACTACTTCTTAATACAAACTTCTTCTAGCTAGATGCTAAAACTTGATGGTGTTAATTATGCTAATTTTACCCAATATTTGCATTATTCTTCTTAATACAAACATCCCTAGACTAAATTAACATGATTGAAAAGAAATCTCACATTAACTAGGTTTAATGTCGAACTTATACCTGGCCCCATAACACAAAATTATTTCAAATAAAATGTTGGGGTGTGAGAGATATGTGTGTGTGAATGAGTGAGTGTGGTATCTAAAGTAACTTAAAAAGTATGATTGATGTTACAATCTAGGCTTCCTTTATCTATGTAGGTTAATTACTCTATCTTTATTTTTCAAGTTGATATACAATCATGGTGTTACTAATACCTCTTTTTAAACACTGTATGTAAACTCTATGTTAACCACTAAAGCAATTATATCTCCTTCATATCGATTTGTAATGTTTTTAATTAAAAGTAATAAAATATGTATCTTTATTTTTTTCTTTGATGATAGTTTATATTGGTGTTTTATTTAGGAAATATTTTTATTTTTATTTAAAAAGTGAAAAGTAGCAACACCAAGTTAAGCACAAAAGGAATTACAAATCTATATCAAGTTGGGGTGTAGAATGTGCAGGAATTACAAATCTATATAAAGTTGGGGTGTAGAATGTGCCTCCGAAGGGAAAAAAATATTTTTAAAATTGTAATAATAAAATTGGCATCATAAACTAATTTTGGATAATAATTTTAATTTTCTTAACTCTCTTATGTTAACCTAGAAAATAAAAATCACAATGTTCATTTGTTAATGTGAAATGAATCAAAATAACATTTTAATAAATAACAAATTCTAAATATGTAGATGGTTATATAACAAGTTTTACATTCTAAAGGAAGTTTGCACCTCGAGGAATTTGATTTATCAATGCATGATATATCTAGTGTGTACACAACATATCAACTTCGTATTAAGCATGGAAGGATTTACACATATCCTTTAGACTAAGAGAAATGTTCTAACTATATATGGAGTATAGAAGGACTATCAAATCTCCTTCCTATTGAGTAACATGCAATTGAATTGTTTTAAATGGGAGAATTCTTTTAGTGTCATTTCGTGTGTATATATATATATATATTATATATATATATATATTATATATATATATATATATACCATGCATTCATATATACATCACTTATGAATTTCATGAGCTATTTTGTACTTTTCATTTCTCTTTTTATATTATATATAATTGCTATTGAAATATTTTATTCCTTACCCACATTAAATATTTTTTGTTATTATTAATTCAAAACTCCATGGGAAAAAATCGAGGCATGCTAAGGGTTGGTGTGGCCTAGGTCGAGTGCAATCCTCAAGTGGTTTTGATGGCTTAGATGCCCTGGGTTGCAACCACTCAAGCCACAAATTAGGCATGCCAATCATCTCAAGACTCACCAAAATAAAAAAAAATAATGTTATTGATATTTTCTAAAATGTCAGGCATCAACTCCATATTAAAGTGATTGAAGTACACAAAAGAACCTATTGAGTAATAATATTTTTTTACTTTCGTTGCTTTCTGCAAGCATATAGTTTATATATATATATATATATATATATCAATCAAAACACCACACTAAAGTCCTGGTATTGCCTGATTTTGCTTCAAGGGAAACCAGATTAATGGAAAAAACATATGTTCTTAGATAGCCATATATGGAGATTCAAAAATAGAGAAAAAAAAACTAAATGTTTGGTCCAAATATATCCATCGTCTAGCCTATCAATTTATATATGCATGTAAATACAAATTCCTAGAGGGAGAACTATAACAATAGCATGAAGTTATTCCGATGGAGAAAAATCAACAAGAATTTTTCATTAACGAGAGAGTTTATTGGCTTAGGTGTAAGGTTGAACTGATCTTTAATTTTTTGGAGGCACTAGTCCAAGGATTTTACAAATTGTTAAATCTCATTCAACAATATGATAATTTCCTCGTTAGCATCACTGTGGTCTAGGAAAATTCGTCATAACAATGTCTTCACTTTTTAATATAGTTCAATTGCTTACAGGAACTTGTTTCATGTTCCACAAGTAAGACTAGTGCTAGGGACTTTATCCTCCACTTCCCCTACAATGTCTGCATCTAAAAAAAAGCCTCTCTCCCTAATAATATATCTCTCTTCCTCCCTAAGCATAGCTTCAATAACAAGTGGTGTTTGGAAATGATAAAGGTTGGTGGAGGATTTGGCTCACTAGTGAGCATGAGAGCCCCCAAGGGCCTTAATAGGTGACACCAATGTGGAACTTGTCTCTTTGTATCAACATGGAAGATACAAAAGGAAAAAGAGAAGGACTGTGAATAAGACTAGAGTGTGATGCAGGGAATAATGCCAAAGAGGGAGTGGTCAAATAAAGCCCATAAAAATGAATGAAAAAAGTAGACAAACCGAGATGGGAAACTCAAGCCAAAGACCCATACATCTAAAGTGTTCACAAATGAGAGAAGGTAGAAGAAGAAAAGTATCCCAGAAAGAGGGTAAATGTTGCAAGTAAGAGCGACACCATTCCAGTCCCCACAATGATGTGGAAAGAATCATCTAGATAGAATGACAACCCAAACAAGACATCCTAGAGGTTGTAATGTATAGGTCGACCATTCCAACCACGAAAACATCACATAATGGTTAAAATTTAGATTGAATTAACTAAGGAAAATCATAAATAAAGTTGATTTGAGGCAGGGATTAAAACCACGAAACAATAAATATCGAATAGGATTGGAGGTGGAAGACAACAATGGAAATATGTGTTCCTTTGGAGGCCACTTAGTGATATAGTTATCCCATAAGAGGAGTTGTTGGCACATCTCCTTGCATTAGTGCTCGAAGGGATGGTTGACATGTTTCTTCCCATGTGTCTCATCGTATATCACCTTATATGTGGATTAGAGGTCCATCTTCCTAAGTTGATCACATAGTGGGAGATCTTCCCAAGCTTTCATTAGAGGGTTTAAAGATAATTTAAATCCTTCATTTGCAAGTCTATCTAACAACTTATTACTAAATATCCTTATGCCAGAGAGGGGAGAATAACCTAAAAGTAATGCAAATTTATGGCTACTCGTGCAAAACTATATTCAAGTTGTTAGTTGGTGGAAAATTTACTAGGTTGAGAACCATTGAGAATTGATGAACATTTTAATGATTAATTGAGAATCCCATTCGACTATGAAATTGCAAAGACCGAGGGAGGAAGATAACTTAAGCCTAAATTCAAGAAAGTAGAGCTCAATGATATTGTTAGTATTGAAGCCCAAGGATCCTGTAAAGGGAAGGATGGTAGCTATATTCTAATTTTGAATGATGATAAATTCAATTTCTTGATTTTTCTAATCTTAATCGAACTAGTGAGGGAGTACAATAGTTTCAAGAATATTTTGTTGAATTTTTCTCCCTACAATTTTCTTGTTTTATGTGATATTATGAAATA
This sequence comes from Pinus taeda, assembly GCA_000404065.3. NCBI lineage: Eukaryota > Viridiplantae > Streptophyta > Pinopsida > Pinales > Pinaceae > Pinus > Pinus taeda. Next base: position 172,874 of record APFE031435902.1, read on the forward strand.
TGTGTCTATTTCCTTCCTTATAAAACTCCCAGAGAATGAATCCTAGTAATATGACCCATATACGATTTAGGATATGATTTCTATAGATATTGAACTCCACCTTCTCAAAAATTTCAAGGCACTACTGCAATTATAATCAGATTAACACATGAGAATAATTGCATTCACCCAATGTTGGTCCAAAAAGGACATAGATTGAAGAGATTTTGCATGTCTTCAATATCATCTCGACAGATGAGAAAATAACATGGACCCTAGAATCATCATTTGATGAGTTTTCCCCATGTTAAGGTTCATCCTCAAACTAATATACAAAGGAAGTGGATACTTTAGGCCAAAGGTTTTGTGTTTGTATTTTAATTTGTGTATCTACTTTTGGGTCGTTGGTAAACCATAACTCTAGAGAGAATGAATATTTTATATTGTATGATGTTTTTTGAACATATGCCCATTGGATAATATCTTGTTCACTAGCCTTAGAAATAAATATTTGTTGACAATTTTCCCAAATTGTGTTCCAAGCTGCAACCTTTGAATTTGGATTCCAAGTTTACTCTTATATTGAATGACATTGGCTAGTATTTGTGGAAACTAGATTCCAATAGTGTGCCATAGGTTTTCAAAGTTGAAGTTCATGACATTTTGTAGCTCATCCAATCCTTCTTGGCTTCCCAATTTTGGTAGTTATTGTGACAAGTCTTCCCAAAATAGGGTTTGTTATCCACTACTAATCTCCAAAATATAGAGTTGTTGTATTAGGTGGATTCGTTTATGAGCTTGATTCCAAATGGATGATCCCACCTATGATACATGCATCAAAATAAGTTGTCAATGATTGAGACCCTATACATATTTTACACATTGAATCAATTTATAGAGATCCAATGAACTTGAATCTTACCTCCTAGAACAATGTTTAGGATTTCTATATCTTGAAGGCAAAATCATCCTCTTAGATTACATAAACAATGTATTTCTTATGCTACTAGGGCCCATTCTCTTTCCTTAAGAACCCCTTACTAAAGGAATTATGTTTAAATATTGTATATAGAGTTGAGAACACATTTAGGAGTTGTTAGGGATATGAAGAGATAAATTGGGTGAACTTGCAGTACATACTTAAGAATAACTAACCCACCTACAGAGTAAGAGGAAAACTTTGAGTACATATTATTTATCAATTATAACCAAGTGTCCACTCTTAGGAGTTTGTAATCAGGGGATCCCCCAAGTATTTTGAGAGTAATAAAAATATTTTGAATCCAAAAATGTTAGCGATATGACGTTATATTGACAAAGTGTTTTAAAAAGGAAGAGATGGGATTTTGATTTGTTGATATACATACTTGAAGCCTTCATGACGTTATATAGAAATTGAAAAAAGGTGATTTTTTTTATTGAGGGAGATCCCATGGACATGGTGTCATCAATGAATTATTGATGTGATACACAAAGATCTTCCCCAAAAGTCTTAAGACCTTAAATATTCCCCTATTTAACAAATTCCTTCATTTTTCCTAAACTTTTAGTTGCCATAATAAATAGGAAAGGAGAGATGGGATCTCCTTGCCTCATGCATCTCATGGGGTAAAGGTGGCCGAGGGAGAGCCATTGAGAAGGATGGAAAATAAGGAAATGGAGATCAATAATTTATCCAACTTATCCATCATGTCTAGCAATCATAGTCTTCAATAGTTTGAAGAAGGAAGGACCAATATATTTTGTTAAAGGTGTTGACGGTGTTGGACCCACCAACATGTAAAGGGGATCTCCCCGGTAAGAAGTCCCGATTAGACCTCAGACCATTTGGTGTAGGAGTCCCAACAGCAGGTCATAAGGTAATGCCTTGACTGCGATGTCGCATAGAGGCAAGTAATATAAATCTCTTAGTATCAAGGGTGTGATTGTTGCAGTGAGTCAAGGAGGGTGAATGAAAGGTTCTAACACAAGTGGGTTGGGATGAGTGTGCCCCTTGACACCTGTATCAATACTTAATTGGGAAGGGAACACATGAGCGAAGATGCATTACAAGCTGGAAGTAGATCAGTTGACAATCCAAAGTGATGGTTAAACCAATAACACATCAGCAACAAGATTCATATAATTTCATACGAAGCAGTTCATACACAAACACGTAAGTTAAACAACATACATCATAAAAGAAACCAGAGCAGTCCAAAAACAATAACAACATATGCATGAAAATGTGCTATATCTTATTATATAAAGAAGTGTAAGTTCCAATCATACGATACATCCATGTAAACCTGCTAGCCCCAACAGTGAAATGTTATAGCCACATCCGCCTGCTCCTCCAAAGAGATTAACTAGCTCAGTGCAGTGGAGAAGCCAAGGTGCATTACAATAATCTCCAAACTTTCTTCATGATAGTCTTAACATAAGCTTGGCTGACCAAAAGCCTATACAATGAGTTATGAGGGACTATTTATAACAAAGGGTGGGGTGACCCTTGACATTCCCCTTTGTAACCATTCAACTACCCTCATGACTCTTCACCTACTATATGAATGTTAAATCCACTATTGGCACTTGACATGACTCAACATTACAATGCACATGTACCCATGTGAACAATGGCTTGAACAAGCCAAACTAGACGTCACTTTGACCTAGACAACTATAGAAGTCCAACTGCTTGACATCCTCATGCTGATCAACAGTAACATATTGATGCTAAGATTTTTAGTCCTTGATAGTGTCCATGTGTTCTGCTGTGACATCTGTTTGAAACCTGAACCTTGCCTCCATAACATTCGGTTACACTGCTCGGGCTCCTCTGTCCAACTCATCTGAAAGCATGCGCATCATTGTCTTCAATGTGTCCGGACCAGCAACATACTTGCGCATGATTTCTACATTGATAGGAAAGTTTGGGTTGGTGGCAACGCGCATCAACTCGTCGAAGTACGAGTCAAGCTCCTGTCGGACCTACTTCTTTGTCTTTGCTTGGGTGAGAGTTCCAAGTGATGGGATCATATATGTGCACACCACAACATCCATTCTCTTGAACACTTGTGTATGGGAGGCTTGTATGCTGGTGATGAGTTGTGGTAGGTCCTCATAGTTTTGGATCTGGCTCTAGATAAGTGCTTGCAGCTTGACTGCATTGGCCCTCATCATCTTTGGCAAGTGAAGTGAGGCTCCCTTGTACTTCATCGTCCATGCTTGAATGTTGTCAACAACAACATGTATGTTCGTCAAGATGCGTGCTCTTCTTGCGCATCGTTGTTGCCATCTGTGGAGATGGACGACTGCTTGGTGCACGGTGCCAAACTTGGAGTACAATGCTCACATAACTGTGTCAAGGGAAAATACTTCATCTAGTATTGCCTTCTTCACTTTAGCTCAAGTGGACATTGTCACCAAGTCTCCCCCTTGCTTGGCCACCTATAGGTCCTTCATCATTTGCTCATTCTGAGCTATGAGGAAATGAATGAGCTAGTGGCTTTGGTATACACTTTGGTTACATCGACCAAAGCAGTTGGATGCTTGTGCACATCGGTCATGATCGCTCGTTATTCAACTTGCGCAGGGGATGTTTGGCCTTCTGGATTTAGTACTCTGTGAGACTGCACAACTCTGTGATGAGATTCATCAAAGGAAATGTTGTGCATCTTTGCTACCAGCTAACCACCAAGGATCTCAGTGCCTCCTTGGTCATTTGAGAATTTCTCATCATCTGGATGCATTGAAGCGGGTGAGTCAACCTCTTTGTGGTGAGGCATGAGGTCGATGTCCTGTTCCAACACCTGTTGCTCCATGTCTGCATCCAACTGTTCAAGCGCTTGTTCAATCTCATGAGTAAATTCTTGCCCCTGCGACGATTCACCTTGTTTGCTTGATGCCAGCTGTTCAAATGAATCAACTACTTTCATGGGCGTTGATTTGTATGTTTGCACATGATGCACCACCTGTTGTATCTGCTGCTGTTGTGCTTCCTTCTCCTGTTGGTGCAACTCTTGTTCTTTCCAGAGTTTCTCCCTCAGCTGATGCAACTCCTTCTCTACTTCTTCCATTCTTTTCTTATCCTTCTATCTTCGTGCGATGACCTTGTCACACTGTTGCCTCTTTGCCCGAATAACCATAGTTGCTTGTTCTACTAGTGGATCTGCTCGAAACTTGCAACTTTTCTCCTTCTCCATGCGATCGACAATCTTCCTCTTCCCTTTGTTGCGCACAGGTATGCTTGGCTCTGTTGTTTCTACTACTGTTGGTGCTCTCTGTGATGCTGCTTCTGTTGCTTCGCTAACCACTCCACAGCGAAGCCAGCCAGTTCATTGGGTTTGGAGGAACTTTAGCAATGCCTCCATGAGTCTTCCTCGGCCCAATGAAATTCCCCATGGATGTTGGGCCTTCATTCTACTAAGCATGGAAACGACTGTGTTTTTGTGGTAGTGAATAGGTTCTCGAAGATGGCCATTATGGCGGCTTGCAAGAAGAATATCACACCAGAAGCCATTGCTAAAAGCTTCTTTGAATGAGTGTGGGCACACTTTGGGATCCCACAGTATATCATCTCAGATCAGGATAACAGGTTCCTCAATACATTTTGGTCTAGTCTCTGGTCGATGCTAGACACCAAACTCACTAAGTCCATAACCTTCCATCCTTAAACTGATGGCCAGACAAAGTTTGTCAACTGGATGATCATACACATTTTGCGCATGTACAACTCAAAGCATCCACGCACATGGGATGAGAGCCTACCCTATGTTCAACACAGCTACAACCGGGCTCTCCACGACTCGACTGGCCACAACCCTTTTTAGGTGGACTTGGGATTCCAGCCACTATGTCCCATTGATGTGGCCATGCCATTTGCAGCTACTCACGCAAATTCGGCTCATGTTCGGTCCAAAATAGATAACGCAAACAACTTCATTGAGAACATCCAAGATATTCACCAGCAGGTCCACGACATTATGGAGAAATCAAATGCCAAGTACAAGAAACAACATGATCAACATCGGTTGCCACACAAGTTTCAGGTGGGCGACAAAGTTTGGTTGCATTTGCAAAAGGAACGCCTTACCAGAGCCTATCGGAAACTCAGACCACTGTGCTATGGCCCTTCCACCATTACCAAGGCTGTGGGAGACAATGCATTTGAGCTCAGCATTCCCCCGTTCCTTGGCCTTCACTTAGTGTTCAATGTGGACCGCCTTTGGCCATACTTTCCACCATTACTAGATACATCTGACATTGCAGAACAACTCACACCCATAGAGTTAAATCTAGATTGCATGGAACAAGCTGCAACTGATCGGATCATGGACACACAGATCAAGCACACTTGCCATCAGAATATCAAATTGTATCGAGTTGTCAAAGTAGGCCAACTCCTTCATGAGGGCAAGTGGCTCACCAGGGACCAAGTTCAGTAGAAGTTTCCTCATCTTATGGAGAAACTCAACGCAATGGGGACCATTTCTTCCTAGGGGGGAGGAATGATCCAGGGGTGGATATTCATGGTCACTTGCCAAGTCCACTTAGACCCCCACCATTGTTTCTTTCAAATTTTCACTTTCCTTAATTGTAGCACAGTTTAATATTTTTAGCTGTTTTTCGGGTCCTGAACTTCTGGAGCCGTTTTGAGGCCCTAAACGACGTTTTTTGGAAAAATTAGGAGCAGCATGCATCCATGGACTGATGTTTCTCTTCCCAAAGTTGTATTTATCGGATAGATCTTTCTATGAGATATTGTGCGCGTCAAACGGAGATCGTATGCCAAAGTTATGACCCCCAGAAGTTGATGTACCAATTTATGCAAACGGGGCCCATAGTTTGGTGTTTAATCTTCTAGGGTTAGGTTTTTGGATGTTTAGCGTTTTCCATTGTTTCTCAACAATAAATAGGCCTTCGAGCCTCATTGTAACATAGTTCAGAGGCATGTAGCCACTACATCTCTTCTCAGAGATAAGCTACCATTGCCCTAGCTTGTTTATTTCCATTTCCGTTTGTAAGCATTTTTCAGTATTTTACAGTAATAAAATGAAGTATTATTTCTATTGCATCTCTATATGTATGGTTATTTCTATAATTTGTTGTGTTCCTCTTTAAATCTGGATCAAATAAACTTCCTTCATGCAATGGAAAACAATGATCCTCCTTTTGCATGGTGTGAGTAAATATATCGTTATGAGTGATTTTCTGGAGAAAAGGAGAAACAATTTCGACCTCATCTTCTTTGTCAGGGTCCATTTTCGAAGTGATGGTTGACATACCATTTTCCCTTGTTTATATAGAGGAATTCATAAATGTCAATATCACAAGGATCCACAATAACCATATCCTCTAGAGTCTTTTCTTGAATGAGAGGCCCTACATCATCACATCCATCTTTGTGGATTTCAATAGGGCCAACAGGGCCAACATTCATATCAATTCCCATATCAAGATTTCTAAAAATTTCTTCACTTTCTTCGTTATCTTGATTTTCCTCGAAATCATCCTTGTTACTAGGCAAGCAAGACTTTTTATCTTCCCTCTTCTCTTGGAGAACATTGCTAAGGTATTTTTTATATGAGTTTGGTATAATGCTTATAGTAGGGCATCAATAGGGTTCTATCTATATTCACACTTCATTTTATGGAGTTTCCCCTATTGCTGGTAAAAATGGAAGAATATGTCCTTAGCATTATATTCCCTTACTAACCCCCTACATGACATAATATATTCGTCCTGTTATGAAACCAGCTCAAGAAAGGATAGAAAATATAGATCAACGCCTTAGAATTCAGCTTCTTCGAGGGGGCAACCTCCTTTACATTACATAAATGAACAATTCTTGGATGATTCAAATGAAAAAACCTCCTTTTCATATATAGGAGTCTAAGGAGCCACAAATAACCAACCGATCCTTAACAATAATAATATAAAGCCACAAAAATAAAATAGAGGGATTCATGGGGCCGTAATAACAATATGGGATAATAGGTGGCACAACAATATTAATAAGGGAACAACTACAATATTAATGGGGAATCACTAGTATTATGGGCCCAACATGCCCTCTCTTCAAAAATAGTGTGTCCTCAATCTTGAGTAGTTATTGGGATGCTTCTGTATAAAATTCTCATCCTCCATGTTGAATCTTCAGCGATAAGTTCTTCCACTTGATAAGATATTTGAAATTGATCGATTTCGTAGCTGTCGATTTCTTGTTTCATGATGCTTCCGGTTCCAATATAATTTCCTTCCTCGTCAAGTTCTGGCAATATTGTTTGAACTGGGAGCTTGTCACCTATAACCTTCTTTAAACATGAAACATGGAAAACTGGGTGCAATTGAGAAGCTACAGGAAGCTCCAATTTGTATTCCATAGTACCAATCTTTTGCGACACCTTGTACGGACCATAATACTTTGGTGGTAATTTATTATTCTTCTTAGCTTGGTTAAGGGACATTTTCTTATATGGTTGTAGCCGTAGGAATACCCAATCACCTACATTAAAACATATTTTGCTGCGATGTTGATCTGCCTGTTGTTTCATTCTATTCTGTGCCAACACGAGGTTATCCGTTAAGAGTTGGAGGACTTGTTGTTGAAATTTGATGTGATGTTCAACTGCTTGAATCTTAGAATTTTCTCTTAAATATGATGTGATGGATGGTGGATGATATCCATAAAGTGCCATAAATGGGGTCATTTTTGTCGTTGTATGGAAGGAAGTGTTATACCACCATTCAGCCAGAGGAAACCATTTGACCCATTGTGTTTGTTTATTAGATACAAAGCAACGAAGATATCCTTCCAAACATTTGTTTACTATCTCAGTTTTCCCATTAGATTGAGGATGATAAGATGAGCTATGAGCTAACTGAGTACCAAGACAAGAAAATAATTATGTCCGAAAATTTCCAGTGAAAATGGGATCTTTGTCACTTACAATAATCTTCGGGTTTCCATGTAGCTTTTGAATTGTTTCCATAAATGCAGTAGATACTGTACAGGCTTTAAATGGATGCGATAATGCACAAAAGTGTGCATACTTGGTAAGTCTGTCAACTACCACCATGCTGACACTCTTTCCCTCAGACTTGGGTAAACCTGTGATAAAATCCATTGAAACCTCCTCCCAACGTTGGCTTGGAATGGATAAAGGTTGTAATAGACCTGGTGCCTTAATTGTT
>APFE031435904.1:3099-22697 GCA_000404065.3 Pinus taeda
AATAATTTTAACATTTTGTTATATGTTATTTTCAAATTTCTATAAAAAAAAAAATCAATTTTATAAAATTGAAAGGATAGTTTCTTGGGTCGCGGTTTTATATATACAAAAAGACTATCATTTTTACTAGTATTTTAATAATAATTAAAAAATATGCTTACTTTTATTTTTAAATTTGTTTAACAATCTTTAAAATGTTTACAACACATCTCTTAAGAAAATTCGAATTAAAAAACATAAATCAAAAGAGAAATGGGTCGCACTTTTGGTCCACTACTTAAAAAAGGTTATGTAAAATATAATGAATTCTTTTAAGAAAATGAAGAAATTAGATAAAAAAAAATATATATTAAATTTTAGAAAAAATATGACATGAAATTGTATTTAAATTGACATGTTTTGTCTTTTTTTACCACCACCTAATTCTTGATGATTTTGTAAATTTAAGAGGAAACACTCCAACTCCATTTATTTTTATAAAACTTCTTTGCCACAAAAGGGAAAAAGTGATACACATTAACATGTCTTTACCCATATGTATATTTACTTCTTAAATTTCTATGTTTCTCAACACACATACCTTAATCAAGTTTTTCAATGATTAGAAATCTCATTTCTCTTAAATGGATAAAGACTCATCCATAAACGATAGTCTTAGACAAGTGCTTTTTTTATGGCTCGTTAATTTCTCATGTTGTTAGAATGTCTTTTTGAGGTATCATTTTTCATGAATAATTATGCTCATGAAATAAATATAGGAAAAAATGATGACATATTGAACAAATGAATTGTCATCCACAAAGAATGGTTTAATTGATAATGATAACATTCCAATAAAGTAAATATCTTATAAAAATGATTGCAAAAATAATTATTTTAGACAAATGTTATTTTTTAATGCTTCTTAATTTCTTAAGTGGTTAACACCTTTTTGAATCATCATTTTTGGTGAAAAATCTTTCTCATGAAATAAAAAGAAAAAATAAAAAATGGTGACATATTGAACAAATGAATTTAAAAAGTGCATTATTTATATTCATTATCTAAATTAAAAGATAAATTGAAAAACAAAATCAAAATCATGTTATTAACTAGTATTAATTCTATTGATCTGAATCAAGTCTTTCTAGGAATTGTTGCCATCTTTTTTGAATTAAAAACAAATCTCCAATATATTTGTTGATTTCTAGTATATTGATTATTGCATTTGAACCATTGTTCATTAAACTTTTATTAACGATAATTTTTATTTTATCATCATGAAATCTTAAATTATATTTATGACACTACACTAATAATATGTTGAAATTTTTTAATTCTTAATTCAATTTTCTATTTTTTTAATAAATTATATAAATATATATTACACAATATTTTTCAAACAAATTATAAACTAATTTTCTACCCCTATACATTTCAATTTCCATTTTAAAATTATATTTAAATCATACATAGTTAAATAATTCTTATAATAAGTAAATTAGAATTATAAACTTACCTTAGAATACTCTATTTATCCCAACAGGCCAGAATTCTTCCTCTTAACTCGACATAGGTCAAAATCCATAAATAAAAGATACTTTCAAATGGAAGGTAATCGCACGTTCTACTATTAAAGGAGCTTTAATATGCAAAGATCATATTTGAGAGCAGTGCTAAAAATTGGATTCAAATTGAGTTATTAATAAATTTGTAATGAATCACGTTGCGAAGGCCTTTAATTATCCCGGCCCTAAATTAATGATTGTTCAGGTCACAGGTCACATCTTAATAAAAAAAATCCTAGAAGATCATATTTGTGAGATGGAGCCCTTAATTAGCCATTAAAATATAATTCAAATTGAGTTACTGATAAATTTGTAATGCGGAAGTTGGTTTTCATTTTTATTTTTTTGGTGAATTAATTTAGAATTTATTTTTATTTTTTCAGTGAATTAATTTAGAATATAGGAGATGGATTTTTTAATTGGCAATTAAATAATGAATTTAAATTGAGTTATGAATAAACTTGTACTGAGGAAGCTGGTTTTTATTTTTATTTTTTTAGTGAATTAATTTAGAATATGGGAGATGGAGCCCTTAATTAGTAATTAAAAAAGAATTCAAATTGAGTTATGAATAAACTTGTAATGAGGAAGCTGTTTTTTATTTTTATTTTCTATTGAACTAATTTAATTTAGAATATGGGAGATGGAGTCTTTAATTGGAAATTAAAAAATGAATTCAAATTGAGTTATGAGTAAACTTGTAAGGAGGAAGTTGGTTTTATTTTTTATTTTTTTAGTGAATTAATTTAGAATTGGGAGATAGAGCTCTTAATTAGGAACTAAAATATCAATTCAAATTGAGTTATGAATACATTTGTAATGAGGAAGTTGGTTTTTATTTTTATTTTTTAATCAATTAATTTAGTTGTGAGACCATTATTATTGATTGATTCTATCATTATTATTTAAGGAAAATCACATCATCTAAAATTATCTCATAATCCTTAAAGAGAAATCTTTCCCTCCTAAAACATATCTCTAGATCTTAGCCATTAACTTGTTCTATCTTAACTTATTTCCTTCCATCCAAAAAACACCCTCTCAGGGAACATAGAATATCAAATCCATGCAAATGTTTCATAATGTAAATTAGATATATGTTTTCATAAATTGAATTGTTGTATAGTTATTTATGTTAATCTTAGTATTGCTTCATTAACAAGTTACATAATACATTTATACATTTATAAAGGGAAGAAATTTATTTTATTATTATTTTCATATTTAAATTATTTAAAATATATTTTAAATATAATTAATATTTTTGAAAATTGAGATATTTTTCATTTTAACAATTTTTAATTATATTTTGTATCTATTAAAAATTGATTTTATAAAAAAATTGATTTTTTAATATACTTAATAAAAAAAATTGTGATCCATATTGTAAACAAATGTTTTTCGGATTAATGGCATCATTAAAATTTGATTAAATTATAATGAAGTGATTAATCAAAAATACATTTGTTTATGTTTTAGTTTTTATTATATTTTAAGTTCAAATTTAAAGATCAATGAAAGATGGGAATCAACTAAAAAAAGTATTTTTATCTAGGAAACATTGGAGCCCAATAAAAATGTAATCCCTCTTAAAAACCTTTTTTCTTTAACTACAAAACTTTGGAAAGTATTTTTATCTCCAAATATTTGATGCCTCTAATAAGTTTAAAGTTAAAAGAATCTGTATTATTTCTTAAAATACTTTTTAGGTTTTATTTAAATTTACATTTATAAATATATATATATTCTTTTAATTATAAGAATTTATTACTATGGATATTTTATATGACATGTTTTCTAATCTTCTTCCTTTTTTCATGTATATCACTTTAATGGGGTGATTGATTCGACAACCCTGACAATACGAGATGTCATAAGGAATAAAGTTTACAATTAATATGGAACGTCGCAAGGGCTTGGGCGACAACGAAGCCAAGTGGAGGAAGCGAGACAGAACAATCGAGAAGGTTAAGGCAGTTTATAAAAATGGGAAGGTTGGTGTTCTCCATGTCGTTCGACATTCTGGTATGGGACGGAAGGCAAATGAGGTTACCCCGACTGAGTGTGAACATGCTCCTTCCCTTTGCATCTCCTTTGGTATTGGTGGTGTGACTGCACTCTAGTTTGGTGAAAGGGAGTATGAGTTTAAGGAGTTGTTGGTTGCAGTGAAGAGTTGGGCGGTGTGGGATCTAGGTGCTTGGCCTAAGGGTTTCTTGTTGCCCATGAAATCATTGTAAAGGGTTGGCTTTGTCTCAAAGAATCTGGAATCCTCTTCCAATCATGGTCGCATTTTTTCCAGACGGGGCGAAATTTGGGTAAGTATTCGTTTATGATATTTATTTGTGCATGGTTTTGTTCTTGAGCGTTATTTGAAAGTTCTGGTCCTGGGTTTCTCTGTGGGTGGAGTCATTGTCTACGGTTTTCCCTAATGGGTTAAGTGTGGAGGTTCGGTGGACCTGGTTAAGGTATTGTAGGTGCAGGGTGGTGGCATTGTGTTATGTTCCAGTGAAAAGGGGAGTTGCTTGCCACTTTGGTGAGGAGCTTGGTGGCATAATTCTCTATGGCAAGGTCTCTTTATGGAAGAGTGCCACCATAAGTTTCTATTGCCACCCTCTTGGGTGGCAGGTTTGGTTAGCTAGGCAGTTGTTGAAAGAGTGGGCGATTATGCCTTTATGTAGAAATCATAAAGTAGGTGGTTGGTTGTGCACCTATGTGTATTATTTGGGATGTCTTACCCTTGGTGTTGCACTGCTGCATTGAAAATTAATCGAAAGTGGGGTTATGTTGGGCGAGGCGTTGGCCCGAGAGGAATGCAGGGCGATCAAACCAATCCAGTGGTGGGACAAGATGAGTCACGAAGCAGTGTGAAAGAGGAGGAAGAGGTCATAGTCCTGCAGTCTCCTAGGAGGGTGTTGCAACTGCCCTCACTTGTCACAATTGCAAAACGACTGCGGGTTATTGTAGACAGACTAGATGTCTTACGGGAGCAGAGATATGAGGACTGTAATGTGATTATTTCCTACATTAATGATATTTAGTTAACCCAAGGATAAATCCTTGACTATCTTTCCTCTATGTGTTGGATTCATCGTAGAACAAGTGAAAGGCCCGGGCGAATTTGAATCGCGACTGGTTCACATTTATTTCCATGTTCATTAAGGCTCAGGCCACACTATGGGACAAGGTGTGATTGATGCATCACTCCGTCATCTTTAAATGCTCTCTGCAGGTTGTTTCTAGTTTTGTTGGTGTTTCGCACGGCAATTACTTTTTGTATATGTAAGCTTTGTATCTATTATCAGTACATTTAATGTTTGCACATTACTCTCCTAGCTAACAAATCCGGTTGGAGTGAAGCGAAGAGAGCGAAGACAAATCAACACGTTGAATGTAATACATTTTTGAGGAATTAATGAAATTTGCTGATGACATATATATATATATATATATCTATATATATAAATATATATAATATATAATATATATATATATATATATATATAATATATATATATTATATATATATATATATATATATATATAGATATATATATATATATATATATATATATTTCTGCCAAAATTTTCAAATATAGAGGATAATATTTTTTGGAAGACTATAATTGAACCCACAAGCCTTCATGCATGTGATTATAACTAGAATCCCTCTGTTCTGTGCTAGCATTTCCGAGATCTGTGCAACTCTTTTCAACGATAGCCTCTAGGCCACTACTCAGAAATGGTGAGAACAGTCCAGAATACAATGAAAGATGATGACAAGTATGTGCAATAAATAATCAAGCTAGGGTTTGCTCAAAACATGTTAGGACATAATAGGCATTCTCTCAAAAAGATGGTAAACATAGTATTTACAAGTCATGAATGCATATTTGACCATGATCATCTTAACTTCAACTGAAAATAATCAAGAAGGCTCAATGCCATCTCAAGCTAGTTGCAACAACACTTGTTAACCCATGCATTCATCAATCATTCACTAACTCAATAAATCATGAAAGAGATCCATAGTAAGAATACATCATATAACTGTGCATATAACCAACATATAACCAAGATAGAGTCCATGACAAACTAGCCATAAAATCAACACATTAACTAGTACAAGTGCTCATAGATCATAATAGAAAAATAGCTCATATTTGTAACAATCCTCATGAAAATTAATGTCATAACATTTAATAAAGGTAAAATAAGACCACGCCACTTATTCCAAGCTAAATGTTCGACAAAGATATCCTAGTGGGCATCACGGGATGTGTGTTTTGGATAAGGAAAATCGGCAAAGGCTAAGGCAAAGACATTAAAAGGAGAAAAGGCATTTTTGGCACATTTATTTATGAATATAAAGGAAATAAGGAGAAAAGTAAGTTGAAAGGGTACAGGTTTCATGCGAGGAGGAAAATGAAGGAAAATAATCGAAAATGAAGAAATTAGAGGCCTTGTTAGTGAAAAGGCTTTTGAGGATCAATTGGTAATCTTTTGTCAGTTCAAGTTTGGAGCTCTCTCATTATTCTCTCTCTATCTCTCTCACTCTTGGTCACTTAGAGTTTTCTTGGAGCACTCTAATACTGGAGCAAGGAAGGAAAAAACAAGAAAAGGGAAAGGAAGGAAAGAAAGGATCAAGGAAGGAAAAGAAGGATCAAGCAGTTTCAACGGGAATACTTGTAGGTAACCTTTTGCATGTATGATTTCCTAGTTGGTTTGGACATGCATAAACTTGGATTTTGGTGTATGGTTCTCTTCCTGTCGATGGCATGGTATTGTCAAGTTATGACAGTGGTTTTCTGCCTAGACTTGCCTTCTTCCATATGCCATGGTATGTTAGGATGTTTATCCTGATGTTGAGCTTTGGTTTGTTGGATGGATTTTAGAATTTGGGGCAGAGGTGGTCTTAAGGTTCATTCCCAAAGGCCTGGGAATCCCTTAACTAGTTTTGGTGGGATACATGATAAATCTTGAGGGAGAAGTATTAGCTTAGGGCCTATCGATCCAGGTTTGGATTGGGGTAAATCTTGAGAGATTAGTCTCATTTTATGGCTTAATGATGTAGGATTGGATTACAGTAAATCTTGAGAGACAAGGAGACAAAAGATTCCTCAAGAATAGTGATGGATTGTAGATGGCATTTCAATTTCAGTTTAGTTGTGATCGGAGCACCGGTTTTGGTGAGATCACGGTTTGATGAGGGTGGAGGTGGTTTAACCTCTATATTCCCGTTAGTTGTTCTTGGATTGGTTTTTCTATGAGATCCCACGTTCATACTTTGAATATGGCATGAGGGTGACTAGCTGAAAGAGAGATTTGGTTCAACCATGTTTATGGTCAGGTGGTACGTGGAAGTCCCAAACCTATTTGGATTTGTCTGTGATTAATAAAAGATAAGTTCTCTTACTTTTTCAATTTTTTATATTTGGATTTAACGATTGTCATATCTTTGATATTTATATGGTTTTATGTTGGTTATAAGCATGGTTATATGACTGGTTCATGTCATGGTTATTTCATGTATTTCTTGTAATTGTTAAATGGATGGATGCAAGAACTAATTGATGTTATAAGAGTTCAATGGAGAAGGAGGTGACTCTTTTGGTTATGTTTCATAAGTTCTTTCAGTCATTCATGCTCTATCTTATATCCCAGACGTGCAGGTTGCATTGATGCCAAGTGCTTGACAAAATGTTAGTCCTGATTGGGGATTTGCAGGCCTATTCCTGAGGTTGATTTTTTATTTGTTTATATTTTCATCATGCCTTTGATGGATTCTGAAGGTTATAACAAGTTTTTGGCAGAGGCTAGGATTATGGGCTAGAAAAGTGGCTCAAATCCTGGGGACACTAGCATTGGTTTGTTGAAAAGAGTCTTTGGACATTGACACATAGGCCTATGAGAGCAACTTTGGGTTCTAAACATTGTCTTGCCTACAACATGAGAGTGACCAGGGGTTAAAAGGCTTAAATCATCAATGGGATTGAGGGACAGGATGTATGAGTGCCTAACATGTCTCCTGAGGGTGTTGTTGCTAACATGGATGGCTTTGTTTGATATTTTCCATCCGTTTCTCTTCCTTAAGGTCACCAAGGAAGTTGAATCCCTTATTGCGACCTCTCTCATTGCATATTTACCCCGGTTGGTCAGTTTCTTGGGTGGAACTGGGAGGAGGGGGTGTTACAGATTGCTATCAGAGTGTGGTTGTGTTGTCCTTGGTTGAATGTGCTTGTTCATGTGTGCATGTCATTTTAATGTGTGTCTATTACACTTGCATTCCATGTGCTTGTTGCATTGCATTACGTTAATCATGATTATAACAAGATTTTCATGAGGAAATTGATGTTGATTTTGTGGAATTAATCATCATAAGTATATGCCTGGTTATATGATTAAATGCATCATGATTACATCCTTGTATGTTAAGTTGCATTGTTAGTTGTTTGATTACATGTATCTGTCTTGTAGGTTCATTACAAGAATTAATTGCTTATACTTGACTACATGCATTTATGCATATGTGTAGTAGATTAGGAATTGATTATGCATGTTGACAGTTGCATGTGGCAATATGTGCATTGGAGTAATCATTGTTGTCATGCATGAGGTCATAGCAGGCATTGTTGATATCGCCTTGCATTGATGACGGGACCCTAACTAGAATGATGTTTATGTGTTGATGCATTTATTCGATATATGTCTCTATGTTGTTATGTTTAAGTTATACATGTATCATGTTGATTTGATGATCTTGCAGACAAGGTATCCTCCCTGAATTATGATAAGGTACATTGTTTTATTGTGATTTGGTTTAACTGACACAGTATGTCTTGCAAGAAATAGTTTAGATTTCTAGCAAGGTGGTAGAATACATGGAATCTCCCTATGCATTAGATGGGCAGCATGGTGTGGGGCACTCCTCTGACTTGGAAAACACATTGAGAAGCATGAAGGAAGAAATAAGGAGTTGAAAAGGAGATAATGACAAAATCATGCAGGCACAAGAGAAACAAGTAGGGGCGAATGCTATAGTACTTCAGCGTTTATTAGATTTGCAATGACAGGGGCCACTTTGAATTAGCCATGAACATGAGGACATAACTAATGGGGCATATGGAAGTAGGTATCCTAGTAGACGCAAGTCATATAGATCTGATACAGTGATAGATGGTAGATTGTTGGACACTCCAGATAGGAGTGGTGATAGACACAGGTGCTATTCCAGTTCTGGTTCTAACAGGCATCATGATCGTCGTCGTTAGCATCCTTACATGAGAAGTGATAGGGCATACTTTCGAGATGAGTTTAAGAAATCAAAGCCACCTACCTTTGATGGATAAATGAATAAATTGTAGGATGCAGAGGTGTGGTTGCTTGGTATGAAGAAATTCTTCTGATTGCATGATTATTGAGAAAACATGAAACCAAAGATAGCTACTTTCAATCTCAAAGGTAAAGACGATATTTGGTGGGAAGACGTGAAGAATTTCAAAGGTATACATGAGGAATATTTGACTTGGCATGCATTTTAAAGGCTCCTCAACATAAATTATTTGTCAGAGAGATATTATGATGACAGGGCTAAGGATTTTTATGAGTTGCAGATGGGTTCTATGACACATGATGAGTATACTAGTAAATTTTTAGAGCTATTGAGATATGTGCCTTACCTCAAGGAGGAGAAGGCCAAGGTTCAAAGATTCATCAGTGGAGTGTCAGTTTCATATAGAGACCAGATTCATTTTGATGAGCCTAGATCGTTGGAGGAGGCCATCCAAAATTTGAAGCAATGTTATGAGTAATCGAAGTGTAAACTTGAGCCTAAGTATGACTTGAAAATAAATGTGAAAGCTAAAGCAAAATGGCCACCAAAGAGAGGAAGACCTCAATATGAAAGTGAGAAAGAAAATTAAATTCCTTCCAAGAGATTCAATACAATTGAAAAGGGATGTGGAGAGCAGCAAGAAAGAGGCGGTGGTAGGGAACCATTGCAGTGTTGGATATATGATAAGGATCATCATAATATGGATTTTCCATAGTATGAGAGTGGTGGTAGACCCGAGATCTATAGTGTTCAGGAGTCACATAGAGTTGGTTATGTTGGTAATATCATCCCTCGGATCTATGCGGTTGTGGACAATAGGCAGGCAGATCATTAGGAATCAATTATTGAGATGGATTGTAAGCTTTGTGCTCAAGTTGTTTTTATTTTGATTTATCCTAGATATAACTATACTTATATTAATCCTAACCTGGTGAGTAAGTTTGGTTTGAGAAAAGAAGTGCATGCAAAATATCGGTTGATACTATTGGCTACAGGTACGAAGAAGAGAGTTCACCATTGGGTAAGAGCTTGTGCATTTGAGTTAAATGGTATGCCTACAATAGAACACTTGAAAGTATTTCCATTGGGATCGTATAATATGATTTTGGGTATGGATTGGTTATACCTTCACTGAACCAAAGTGGATTGCTTCGACAAGGCCATTGAGTGTGTGGATGATAGTGGGGAAACGAGGACTTTGCAGGGAAAGAAGGAGCCTACATCATTGAGGATGGTTATCGCTATTCAGGCTAAGCATAGTTGTAGAAAAGGTTGTGTGATGTTTACAGTACACATTTCTGGTGACAAGGGTAAGGAATTTGAAGATATCGATGTGTTAAGTACGTACCAAGTTTTGCAGCAGTTTTAGAATTTATTTCCTGAGTAAATTATAGAGTTTCCACCTCATCAGGAGGTAGACTTTTCTATTGAGCTAGTGCTAGGGGCAACTTTAGCATCAAAAGAAAATTACAAGATGAGCACACCTGATTTCATTGAATTAAAGTTGTAGTTGAAGGAAATGTTGTCCAAGGGGTACATTAGGCCAAGTGTATCACCTTGGGTTGCACCAGCATTGGTCGTGATGAATAAATATGATACTCTTAGATTGTGCATTGACTATAGGCAGCTGAACAAGGTAAGAATCAAGAACAGGTACCCTTTGATGACGATTCATGATTTGTTTGATCAGTTGAAGGGAGAATCAGTGTTCACTAAGATCAACTTGAGATCAGGATACCATCAAGTACACATCAAGGAATAGGATATATTCAAGACTGCGTTCAAGGCTAGGTATGTAAATTATCAGTTTATTAGTGTTACATTCAGTTTGACTAATGTTCCAGCTACATTTATGTGTTTGATTAATAGTGTTTTTCCTCCTTATCTGGACAACCTTGTTAGTGTATTCATTGATGACATACTGGTATATTCTAAGAATGAGGAAGAACATGCTGAGCATTTAACAACAATGTTCAGATTTCTAAGAGAGCATCAATTGTATGTTAAACTCAGCAAGTGCATCTTCTTTCAGACTGAGGTACAATATTTGGGGCATGTTGTCACCAAGGATGGCATAACAGTGGATCCAGAGAAGATAAGGGTTATCATGGAGTATTGGAAGGTTACTATAGGAGGTTGATCAAGAACTTCTCATGCACTGCATATCCTATCACAACACTGCATCGAAAGGTAAGAAGTTTCAATGGATAAAAGAATGTGAGGCTAGATTTGAGTTTCTTAAGTAGTTATTGACACATGCACCAGTGTTAAATATTATGGATTTGGACAAGGATTTTGTAGTGTGTACAAATGCTCACAAGAGAAGAATTAGTGGATTTCTCATCCAAGAAGGATAGGTAGAGTGCTATGATTCACAGAAACTGAATGAGCATGAGTAGAAATATCCAATGCATGATCTTTAGCTAGCAACAATTATGCATGCATTGAAGATGTGGAGGCACTATCTTCTTGGCAGGAGGCTTACATTGATGAGCAACCACAGTGGGTTGAGATATTTATTTGACTAGTAGAATCTAAATGCCTGGGAAGCTAGATGGTCATCTACCCTTAGTTTTTCTTACTTTGAGATAAAATACATCAAAGGGAAAGAGAATTGGGTTGCAGATGCTCTTAGTAGGAAGGTACAAGTAAATCATATAGCAGCTATGATCTCTTATGGGACAAATTTACAGGATATGATCTTGCAGGAAAGAAAGCAAGATGACAAATAAATGGAGATTATGCAAAGGTTAGAGCAGAGCACAGGTATAGGTACAGGTACAAGTGTAGGTATAGGTACAGGTGATTGGGATGCATACTATCATCTCACAGTAGATGGTTTGGTGAGGTTTAGAGACAGGATCTATGTGTCAAATTGCAGTGAGCTCAAGAATCCTATCTCGAGGGAGTTTCATGCGAACCCATACTTGGGTCATCCAAGATATCGGAAGACATTGACGCAGTGAAGAAGTTCTACTATTGGCTGAATTTTAAGAAGGAAGTGGAAAATTTCGTGGCTAGATGTTTAGATTGTCAGCAGGTAATGACGAAATGTAAGAATCCAGGTGGTTTACTACAGGCTATAACAATTCATGAATGGAAATGGGAGGTCATTTCTATTGGTTTCATTACGGGTCTCCCAAGGATAGTGAAGCAACAAGATTCTATTATGGTTGTGGTCAACAGGTTAAGAAAGCTAGCTCACTTCATTCTAGTGAAGACTATATATTCAACCAATGAAGTAGCTCAGGTGTTCATCACAGAGATAGTAAGATTGCATGGTGTTCAAAAGAAGATTGTTTCAGATGGGGATGCAAAGTTCACTTCCAATTTTTGGAAGGCGTTGTTTGCATGTTTGGGTGTAGAGTTAGCTTTCAGTATATCTTTTCATCTACAGAACGATGGATAGACAAAGAGGGTCAACAGGATCTTGGAGGATATGTTGAGGATGTACGTGATGCACCAACAAAGGAAATGGGAGGAGTATCTTCCACTGGTTGATTTCAAATGCAAAAATGGTTATCATGAGTCATTGAGGATGAGTCCTTTCAAGGAATTCAATGGAAAAAGTTGTAACACTCAAATCAACTAGAGTGATCTAGTGAACAGGGTACTTATTGTACCGGATATGTTGGAAGACACGAAGTAGGAAATGCAAGTTATAAAGAAGAATATGAATATATCATAAGATAGAAAGAAGAGTTATGTGGATCAGCACGGGGTATTCAAAGGGTTTCATGTTGGGGAGCATGTGTATTTCCCAAGAAAATATCTTTAAGGATTGGTTCATGTGCCAAGATGGCACCACGGTATTGTGGGCCTTTCGAGATCCTTGAGAGGATTGGACCAGTGGCATATCAACTTTCACTACCTGCAACTGTGAAATTCCATGATTTTTTCCATATTTCATGCTCAAGAATTATATAAAGGATGTTGATCATGTTATTGATTGGTCTATATTGCAAGTGCAGTGAGAAGGAGAGTTCCATTCACAGCCTCAGTGCATATTGTAGCGGAAGCATCTTTTGCTCAGGTATAGATCCCTAAAGAAAGTTAAAGTGCAG
Source organism: Pinus taeda (assembly GCA_000404065.3). NCBI lineage: Eukaryota > Viridiplantae > Streptophyta > Pinopsida > Pinales > Pinaceae > Pinus > Pinus taeda. The sequence goes on from APFE031435904.1 coordinate 16,041, forward strand.
TGGAAGCACTTTGGGCCTAAATAAGATACATGGGAGATGGTGGATCAAATATGGGCCCTTATCCTTCATTATTTGCTAGTTGAGGCAAAGTAGTTTTGGGTTGATGTTGGTATATGTTTGGCATATGTTTTGCTGATGTTTTTTGTATATGTATGTATATGTATATGGATGTAAATACCACCACGAGATAAGTTCTAAAGATCCAATAAGAGGTATGGGTGTCATATTATTATTGATACTTCTTCACTAACCCAAAGTCGCTCTTCATCTAGTTCACCAACTTCTTTTCCTACAAATTGCCCACAAAGGCATCATCTAGGTTCATGCCTTGATAGGGGAGCATGGTGATCCACCTTATTGACATCTCATTAATGGGGATGGGCGTACCCAACCATAGATACCCATCATGCACTAATTCCATCAATTGGTGCACACAAATCATGTTGATATTACTTCACCCAAAGTGAGCCACAAACATCATGTTTAAAAGACCCACACACTAGATTCCAACCTCCTAATTTATTGGCTCTACCCTTGTGACTCTCACTGCTTCATAATATACAGATCTCTAATAATTGTTGGGATGAAACTGAGGGTACTTCACGAAATCATCCAGAGCCTAGTCCTCCATCTTCAAATATGGGACCCGAGCCAACAACTCACCCTCTATGGGTATATACTTTGGTAATAGCGAGTGATTACCTGATATTTTAATGCACTTGGATCCTTAGACACCTTGGATGTTGGATTCCTTGGTGGTATGTAAGGAGACAGTATAGAGATATGTTCAAGTTCTTCTGCAGGGATATCCTCCAACCCCTCAGCCAATTCTTCTTCTTCCAAATCTTTAGGTTCCATAGTTTTCTTGTTTTTGTCCATCTTCCCCTTCTACGTTCGCTCCATAAGTATCTTTCTAGGGGACTAACATACTAGTGGAGGCTAAGGCTTCTTCTATGTTTTCTCTCTTGTCGTGGAGGCAATAGGTTTTGGCCTTGGTGACTTGGTTACTGTAGAAGGGACTAGTGGTGTTGCAGTCATCTTGGCCAAACTTTCCCAAAAGAGTTTCTTCTACCACTTAGACAAATATCCCTCAAACCCAAGCCCCTTCAGTGAAAATTCTCACTCTACCTCTTGCCAATCTCGTCCATACATACAACAACCTTCTATGCTCAAACTTAGGTGCAAAATCTCAAGAAAATCTCTCTCGAGGAAAAGTGTCTAAATGTGGAGCGAGATACGATATTTATAGCCCCTTTTGAATTCAAATCCATCGATTCCCTCCATATATCCCTCGTTAATGTTCTTTTGGTGGCAAATTTCCAAATATATGCTCCTTAAATGTTTTTCCCCCACTTCTTTTAAGAAAAAAATAACCATCCAATCATCTACAGTGCTTCCAATGATCACTTTTTGGCTAGGATGCATGTGACCCACCTTTGCTAGCATAACTCCTTCTCGCAACTCCCATATGCACCTTTCTCCTAACCATATCACAACCCAATCTCTCTACCAATTTTTTCACTTGGCAGAGTAGTTTATAGTCCTGCACTTCCTTCCAACTGCTTGAAGTACTAAGACTATCCTGCATCCGTGTAGTCATCGCACAGGGGCAAGATGTAACAACCCAAAATAAACATGTGATTAATCAACTAATTAACATCAAGTTCAAACTATGAGTAGCACTTACTTGTGGTTGAAGTCTGCTTACTGCAACAAGGTTTTGAGGACGACACTCCACCCAACCGTAGGCTCAATTGCACAAGGTCTTGCTACAACTGGCCACCCCCGAGCCCTCAATCAATGTACTACTGCCAGTGAATCCTCTGTCTTAGAACACTATTCTCCCAAGAGAATGAATGATAGAATCTTGGAATGATGGAATGCCTCCCATCCTCCTCACCATCTAATAAATAGAGCAAACATTGGAAGGGGAACCACATGCACACACTCCATGTGTCTATAGGCAACTTTATTGCTTTCTTGTTTGATTTATTTTTGATAGCTTTACTGATTTCTTTACTGTTTTTTTGCTTTATTTCTATTTATTTTTATTTAGAGCTTTAGTATGGTTATTTATTATTTATTACTATTTTTATTTTATTATTATTATTTTGTTTTACTCAATATTATTTATTATTTATTATCATTATTATTATTATTATTATTTTATTATTATTATATTATTATTATTTATTATTAAGGGATTTATTATTTATTTATTATTTTTGTTATTTATTACTTCATGTTGCCGACACCCTTTGCTAAACTAGTATAACCAGCAGGCATCGAAAGTTTCACAACACTTGGGAAATCCCAAGGAATTTATGTCCTTTTTCACACTTTCGGCACCAGGCATAAGCCTGACCTGGTCTGTATCCTAATCCAAGGCTGGCCCCAAGGCAGGCATCTGGTATGGTACTCAATGACTCTGGGCATCTTGCAAGGCTGGCCCACTCCCTCCACAACTACTAAGGCACACAACCCCATGCATCGAAGTCCTTACACCCCCACTGGACTTCGGCATCCCAATCAAATAATAGGCACCTAGCCTAGAACATCAAGCACTTGGCCTCCTCAAGATGGTCCCATAGACCTTCAAGAGCTATCCATCAAGAGCTACACAAGACAAAGGAACCACTGACATATGTAGTGTTTATTGAGTTTGTCCCCAGCCCATATGTTGTTACTTATTCTCCCTCGTGCATATGGGTTCACATGAGATCATCAAATAAACCAGTCGTCACGGCCCATTGTGGAGTCCTGTCAATCATCACATCTCAACATGCAACCATGCATTAGCTATACCATCATAGTATCATAGAAAATAATCCACATGCCAAGTCTTGCATGTCATTATGAGAACATACATCATTGTGAACGTGTGCTCATGCATGTTATAAATTTGCATGCAACTATTACATGCTTCACCTCATGAAATACCATCATAGGTTATAACATGAACATATTGCATCAAAGATATGTCATGACTTCACATAATAAATGAACCACATGTCAATAACCTCATAATATAGCATCGTAATTCCTATGCCACGTTATGCATATCATATCCATCAAATACCTATCATCACATAGTAAATGAATATGTCAATATACCTTGAGATAACATCATAATACCTATGCATATCACTATCATCATAAGGATACATCATCACTATAAGAACCACATGTACATCACTATCCTCCTACCATCATATCATGAAACATTGTCAATATCAGAAACATCTCAATACTTATCAAATATAGAATAATACTCTATAAGAATTCTTATCATGATTCATCAAAACAATCAATTTCATTTACTTGTACAAACATTGAATACCAACTATGAAATAAGATTATTCAAAGTATCCCTAGGATCTAGGTTATCTTACCTATCTTATTAGTGTCATGTTTTCATCAAGTTGTCAATTACTTTTCAATAATCATTTCTACTTCTTTCAACTAGGAAGTTGATCATTTACACCATAAAACATCAACCTAATAAAATTGCCTGATCATACATCTTGTTATCCATAATTCATGCATATAGTTAGTCACCTATGGAAAACTTTACAATGTGGCTCTCCCATTAGAGGGAAAAACTATTATAGATGTTGCCATGCACACAAATTATCTATCTATGTCATCATATCTTCCAGGTTCCTTCAAACTGACCTTCATTATTACCATGATTATTCAACTTCATTAGTTGATTGCCAATATTTTCTTCTTTATGTGCATCATCCTTAGATAGACCCTATAGTGATACCTCAAGTTATGGTTATACCAAATTCTTCCATTATGTTCTAAAATAGGTTGCCTCTTCTTATTTATTTCTTACCCTTGTTGTGACACTTCCTCTCAACCACCTCAAGCATCTGATCCATGTTGGCCATAATTACATGAGCTATCATTAGTTATTATCATTAGAAAATTTGCAAGTTTCTCCTTTCCATTTCTCCTTAGACAACTTTATCCACTATATGCAATTAACCTTGAATCATGAAACATCATGTAACATTATACTCAACATCATAACAGTTAATTAAACTAAACTGAAATTATTGACACCTAATCTTCATGATTGGAATTTTATGTAAATAAAATAAATTGGGAAGGTGAACAGTCATCGGGAGATGAACTGAACAATCACTCCCTATTGTATATAATAATGGGTTACCTATGGAATAATATATGAATCAGTTTTCTGCCAAATCGGAGTTACTCCTGGCCTGACATGGTATCAGAGCCAGCTCCCAAAATAATTGTAACTCCCATCTGGCTACTGCTCTCTGTCATCTGTCCACTGCCTACTGCGCTCTGTCCTCTATCCAGTGCCTACTGCTCTTTGTCTTCTGTCCACTGCCTCCTACTCTCTATCCCCTCCACAGTAGCTATTGTGTGCTGCATGCTGGTCACATCCCGTAGGAGAAACTTCTGTGCCATTTCCACTGCCCCTATGTTTACGTCAATGAATCAATTTCACAGGGTGCCGAAATCCCTTCATTTTCACTTGCTCAAGCACTAGGATCTGAAATTGATCCTAGTATACATGTTGGACGTTTTCCTACTGATATATTTCTTGCATACATTGCTGCACGCTTAAACCTGACATTTAGAATAATTGGATTGTTGTGGCACTGGATGCTTGGTGGCATTCTTGTTTCCAGAAAATTCACCCAGAGGCCGTGGAATTTCAGTTCCTTGGCTTTCTTTTCGGGTTAATTTTCCAGACATTGGCTCTCTGCAAAAAAATCCATCGAAAAACATCTCGATTATATCCGTTAAAGAAGAGTAATCACATGAATTCGGTTCCTGTTCCATCCCCGGCTACGACCCGTATTGCTTGTAACAACTACATGGTCTGCGTGTTCATGTGAATAGTTCCATCTACGTGTTCGTGTGAATAGTATACACTATTTTATATGAGTAGTATACAATATGCTATATGTATTACGAATTGAATTGAATGAAATACCCAAGGGAACGCTCAATGTAATCGAAGAAGCAACAACATTAGTTGTTGAAGGCGAAATAATGTGTTGTACTCGGCTTGGCCATTCGGGCTGGAAAAGCTTCCTGTCAGCGTCCAAAGACAAATCCGATCTGAGTGGCATTACACAGAAGCTACATTTCATGTATTAAAAAATTGATGTCCATATCGGTATTCGTAATTTAACTGCCATTGAAATCCTAGGGCCACTGCCACACCTGCATAAAATTCTATCCCTGCTCAGATTTAGGATGGTTTTGAATACATTTCCATATCAGAATCATTTTTTTTAGCAGCAAAAGTTTTTTTTTTCCTTCCACAAGAGCACATTTTTTTTTGCCATCAGAAGTATTATTCTATCAGCAGAAGCTTTTTTTACAGAATGCATTCAATCATCCCTATTGTAGGAATAGTTCTCACTGGCAAGGAGAACTATCCTAATTGGTCCCGGATGATACAACACACCCTCATCTTCAATGAGTTGTGGAAATGAGTGTGTGTCGGAGAAGGAGACAGTGACCCAGAAAAGCCTACCTCAAACAAAGAGCTCGCCATTTGGGAAAACAAGGAAAACAAAGCTTATGCATTAATCACAACATCTGTAAATAAAGAGGTGATTCACCATATTTCATCATATTCAACTGCCTTTGAAGATTTACAAAAGCTGAAAGAACTCTATGAATCACATTCTGCACTTGAAGTCGTCCAACTCATGATTAAACTCTTCACTCTTGAACTGCAAAATAATGATCCTCTTGCTCTTGCATCTGAAATAAAGTCTATAATGCATGATATCAAATCCACTAAAGTTGAGCTAGATACCTCTCGTATTGCTTTTCTCAAGGCACTTTATCCTACATACTCCAATTATCTTGAGTATTTGCAAGCAAATGGAAATCTCAAAGATATAACCTTTGACTCTCTTGTGAAAAAGTTTGCTGAAAGAGGAAAGAAGACAACCCCTAAATCTTCTGAAGAGACTTTGTGCCTTTCTCATAAAGAAAAGTATCCTGCTCAAGATTCTATAAGAGGAAGAGGTGGACGAAGAGGAAGAGGAAGATATTTCAGAGGCAGGGGGGCAGACATTCTCAAGGAGAAAAGGCAGATTTACATTGTATTCGTTGCAAAAGAAATGGATCACATGATGCCTCTACATGTAAGCTACCATGGGACAAAATTGAGCAGAGAAGAAACCAACAGAAAGGTAAAATTGATGATACATACAAAAGTAAAGCACCTGAATCCGCTCACTATGTTGAGGCACAATGTAACATTGGAGTAAATGAAGATTTATTTAATACTTCACTTGCTTCCTGGAAAAATGATTGGCTGCTTGATTCAGGAGCAACCTATCACATGGCTCATAGAAAAGAATTGTTTGAAGATTTCACTGACAATGTTGATGGAGTAGTATACTTTGTAGATCAGTCTAAAATCAAGCCATCAGGGCTTGGCACAATCAGGCTTAAACTGCCTGGTCTCTCAGACTTTCTTCTGGATCATGTTCTATATCTCCCACAGCTCAAGAGAAACTTGTTGTCCTTGGTCCACATCCGCCAGCAAGGTCAGTCCATTCATATGTTTGATGGCAAGCTTGAGGTAAGAAAAGCATCTGATCACTCACTTGTCATGAGGGGAATAGAAGAAGAAAGGCTTTTCAAACT
>APFE031435904.1:29447-42785 GCA_000404065.3 Pinus taeda
ACATCTCTGTTTTACCCTTTGAAGAAATCGCTGATCTATGCGAAAAGTATTCAAGGAGTAAAGCTAAGATGGGAAAAATAACCTTGTCATCCAAGGCCACTAAGTCCAATTCAACAAGTGTCACAAGGGCTGAGATAGGCAACATGTTAGAAGAATTCAAGACAGATTTATTAAGCACAATAGGGAACCAAATTGACACTTTAAAAGCCAAAAAGAAACAAGAAGCTGAAGATCAAGTAATGGCTATTTTATGCCCCAAGTGCCGGAAGAAACATGCATTAAAGGACTGTCCACTAGATAGCATTCAAGTTTGTGCTTTCTGTACTGAACATCATGATATATTTAACTGTCCTAAAGTTAAGGTTTTGCAGAACTATAACATGGCAGCCAATGCAGAGATGGAAAACATGTATTACATGGGCGGAAAAATACCATGGCAGCCAAGGCCAGCACCTCAAGGTATGTTCCCAAATCAAAACTTGCAATTTCCTGTGAATGATCAAATGTATGCACAAAATTCATGGAATGTACCTATGCCATGGCAGCACCAAAACAACCCACAGCAACAATGGAGACCATCTCACCAGTATTCTCAACCTTATCCTACATATCCTCAATCATACCCACCATATCCATAACCATACCAACAATATCCACATCCTCAACCATATCTGCAGTATCCTCAGCAAGCTGTTTATCCACCTCAACCTACTCAACAAGAACTGCCTGCTCCTCCACCAATAAATCCACCACAACTCCAATTTCCAGCTAACTCACAACCTTCCAGACCCACACAAATTCCTGCTCAAACTGTCCCAAATCCGAATAATAGAGCAGAGAGGCCAACCTACAATATAGAAGAAGGAACTTCATATTCCACACTACCTTTGCAGAACATCAACTTAAGGTCTGGCAAGGTACTCCAGAAAGATTCTCCAATAACAGATAGGCGAGAAGAAAACATAGAAAATGAAAAAGAGATAACAAATCAAAAGAAATCAAACGATGACATCAGTGATAAGCAAATGCAACAATTGAATCCACCTTTTCCAGAATGATTGGTCCAAATCAAACCTCCATTGTCTATACCACAGTTTGATGTCTTAGATGAGCTTAAAAATGTCTACATAAAAATCTCGTTACTACAAGCTATAAAAGACATTCCTATATACACTAAAGCCATCAAAGACATGTGCCTTAAGAAGCCTGCTAGAAAAAGGATTGATCCTCAAACTAGTCATGTCATAGGACATTTAGCAGGACTTATGACCAATACCATTTCCATAGAGAAGTATGTTGATCCTGGAATTCCCAAAGTAACCACCATCATTAACAACATACAAATTCCAAACACTTTGATAGATCTTGGAGCCGCAATTAATGTCATGACTCTAGAGACCATGAGAACACTTCAGCTTACCAATCTGCAACATACAACAATTGTTCTTGACTAGTGATTAGGTCTAAAGTGATTCCTGAAGGGAATTTGGAAGACATAATTGTCCTCACTGGACTCTGGGAAGTATCGGGTGACTTTTTCAGTCTCCAACCCAAACAATTTAGGAGGACACCCTATCATTCTTGGTAGGCCATGGTTAGCGACTGCTGATGCATTTATAGGATGTCGATCTGGCAACATGATCATTTCGAGAGGGACTGAAAGAAAACAACTCACCCTCTACCAATCGGCACAATCACCAGCAGTAACACATAATTTGTGGCTTGATGACAAATTTAATGACAAAAACGAAGTACAACCCCTTTTTAGCATTGACCAAATCTATGATTTCCAAGAACATGACAATAGTGATTTGGTAGAACTATTTCTTGCTCAACCAGATATTTCTGAAAATTTGAGACATGACCAATATCACGTTGCAGATGTACTTTTAGTTCAAAATTTTCAGGAAACATGCACCATCCAATCTTTGCAAACCACCTTTCATGACATCTTTCCAGTTCAATCCATCACCAACACTCAGAGTCAGGTTATAGACATCAGTCCAGGGAAAACTTTGAACATAGGCAATCAGTTAGACTCATCTCAACAAGAGAAATTAATCCAACTCTTGAGGAAATACCAGAAAGCCTTTGCTTGGGATTATACCGACATGCATGGCATTCATCCAGACACATGCACTCACCACATTTACACGGACAACACTATCAAACCAGTGAGGCAACCACAAAGAAGAATGAACCCCATGCTCCAAGATATTGTCAGAGAAGAGTTGCAAAAATTATTGAGAGTTAATTTCATATATCCTATTTCTGACAGTCAGTGGGTATCTCCATTAGTTGTAGTGCCCAAGAAAAATGGTAAGTGGCGCATTTGTGTTGATTACCGACAACTGAACAAAGCCACGCTTAAAGATTATTTTCCACTACCATTTATCGACCAAGTCTTAGACACCCTCGCTGGAAAATCATCATTCTCTTTTCTTGATGGTTTCAGTGGCTACAACCAGATAAGGATAGCTCCAGAAGACAAGGACAAAACCACCTTCACCTGTCCTTGGGGAACTTATGCTTACAATGTTTTTCCGTTTGGAATTTGCAATGCTCCAGCTACATTTCAGAGAGTTGTACTAGCTATTTTCGCTGATTTAATTCATGATTGTGTTGAAGTGTATATGGATGATTTTTCAGTATACGGCAATTCGTTTGACCATGCATTAGCAAACCTTGAGAGAGTTTTAAAAAGATGTATTGAATCTAACCTGTCCCTCAGCAATGAGAAGTGTTTTGTGATGTTGAACGAAGGGATAGTCTTAGGCCACTATATTTCCTCTCAAGGGATCACAGTTGACCCAACAAAGATCCAGATTATTGTTGATTTACCAATACCACAGAATCAAAGAGAGGTAAGAAGTTTCCTTGGGTACGCAAGCTATTATAGAAGATTCATTGAACATTTTAGTAAGATAGCTCTACCATTGTTTAAACTTTTGTCAAAAGATGTACTTTTCAGTTGGAATGAAAATTGCCAACATGCATTTGAATTGCTCAAAAAGAAATTATCAACTGCACCAATCTTGAGACGGCCTAATTGGAGCTTACCATTTCATATTTTTACAGATGCATCTGACACTGTAGTAGGTGCATCATTAGGCCAGAAAGAAGAATCTTGCACTTATGCCATTTACTTCATTAGCAAAAATCTAACACCTGCAGAGTTAAACTACACGGTCACAGAGAAGGAAACACTTGCTATCATATATGCTGTGAACAAATTCCGACATTACATAACTAGTTATGAAGTCTTTGTGCATACTGACCATTCTACCATAAAACATTTAATGAACAAACCAATAACCAGTGGCAGAGTTACCAGATGGTTACTATTGTTACAGGAATTCAACATCACCGTGTTAGATAGACCAGGTAAAGAGAACCAGGTGGCAGATTTCCTCTCTAGATTGCAAAACCAAGGTGAGGTTGTTCCAGTTGAAGATTCTTTTCCCGATTAACGTTTATTTGCAATTTCCATAGTAAATCCTTGGTATGCTGATTTGGCCAATTATTTGTCTACAGGAAGGACACCTCCACACTTTACTGCAAAGGAGAAGAAGAGACTAATCAAACAAAGTGCTAGATATTCATGGCTTAATGGCGATTTATTTTACACTGGTTATGATATGATCATTAGAAGATGTGTAAGAAATGATGAGGTAATTGATATTTTAAAATCTTGCCATGATGAACCGTGTGGTGGGCATTTTGCAGCTAAGCGGACAGCGTTCAAAGTTCTAACTCTTGGGTACTACTGGCCATCCATTTTCAAGGATGCCAAGAAGTATGTAAAGAGTTGTGACATTTGCCAAAGAATGGGCAGGCCAACAGCTACCGATGAGATGCCTCTTTAGCCCCAAGTTCACCTAGAGCCATTTGAAAAATGGGCTCTAGACTTCATAGGACCTATCAACCCATCCTCCAATGGTAAGAAGTACATCTTAGTATGTACTGATTATGTCACAAAGTGGGCTGAAGCAAAAGCACTGGTAAGAGCCACCGAACACACAGTTGTCAATTTCCTATTTGAAGAGATTTTTGTTAGATACGGAGTGCCAAGGGAGATAGTAACTGATCAAGGTACCCAATTCACCTCCAAGTTAGTCAAGGACATTACAGACAAATATACGATCAAGCATAGGAAAAGCACACCTTACCATCCACAGGCCAATGGGCAGGTGGAATCTACAAACAAAACTTTGGAGGGTATCATTACTAAAACTGTTGCCATGAACAGGAAGAATTGGGAAGAAAATCTCAAAGATGCACTCTGGCCTTACAGAATCACCTGGAAGGATACTACGGGATTTACACCATATCAGTTGGTGTATGGAAAAGAGGTAATGCTTCCTATTGAGTTTCAGATACATACCTTTAAACTGGCTGCTGATTTACAGATTGACTTGGATGAGGCACAAAAAGAAAGAATCCAGCGGCTTAACCAGCTGGATGAAATGAGGCAGCAAGCAGAGGAGACCACCATCCTCATGCAAAAGCAAAGGAAGCAGTGGCATGATGCACATATTAAAAAGAAGCAATTCAAGGAAGGTGACTGGGCTCTACTTTTTGACTCTAAGTTTAGAGACCATAAAGCCAAGTTTACCACCCATTGGATGGGCCCGTATGAAATTGTTCAGGTTTATGACAATGGATCTGTGAAGCTCACAACTATTGATGGAGAAGGCCATTCCTTTACTGTCAATGGTCATCGCCTGAAACTTTATACCAAGCCCATCAGCAAGGAAGATTTTCTACACACAGTTTCTCAACAAAGTGAGGTTGATATACTGCAGCCCTCAGCTGTAGTCTCCCTGCCTTAGTTTATTTTCTTTCAATTTTAAAAAATAGAAATAAAAAAAAAAAGAAAAAAAAAACATAAAAAAAAACAAAACATAAAAAAAAAATTATAAATAAATAAATGGGTTAGATGTGAAAACCAGTTTCTGGCACACTCTAACCTCGAATTCCTACTTGAAAACCAATTCGTTGGTGGGTAAGAATTCTTTTTCTTTATCACTGTTTCATGTTTCAGCTGAATATTGACTTGAGGACAAGTCAAAATTTTTGTGGGAGAGAGGAGCATCAGTATTCTTATTTTCTTATCTCTCCATTGTACAAATTTTTTTTATCATTGTAAATTTTCCAAGCAGTTGTTCCACCATTCCAGACTTCAATGAATAAGTTGTCTTGTCATTGTTTTATATCAGAGGGACCTGGTTATAAATATCATGCAGGGGGACCTGTTCTGTCCAAGAAGACCATGCTACCAGCACCAGCAGTAATATTAGCAGTAAGGGACCTGTTTAGACACACAAAAGGGACCTGTTAGGAGATTGATACTTCAAAAGAAAATCACTTCAATACAGCTTCAGCAAGTTTCTACAAAAACAGGATCAAGACTTCATCAATCAAGCACCCAAGCTCAGCAGCACCTGCATGCACACAAAGAATTGCATGAACACCTTCAACACTGCAGAGGGACCTGTTGCATTCAAGCATACCTCAAGGGACCTGTTATGAACAACAAAGAAATCAAACAACAGTCAAAAGTTAGCTCTACTCAGCATGTCAATGCAACAATAGTCAAACAGTGTAATGCATTCCTTGTTTTTAACACTTAATTTCTTAGATTAATTTTTATGTTAATTCTAATAGCTATGACTGTTATAACTAATTCCAAAGGCACTTTTTTCCCATCCTCTCTTATTCCCCTAATTCTTCCCTACTCCAACCTACTTCCTACTTTAAAATTCATTCACCCCTCACTCCAATATTCCCTAAGCATCCTACAGCCATTTACCGCCATATCCACTTCCTAAATCTACACCTCCCATTAGATGAGTACCAATAGGACACGTGGCAATATTTTTGAAAAAATTAATAAAAAATAAAAAGGGTAATTATACCAAGGCAAGCGACAGCAGGCCTATTCATTATGTTGCATGGGCCGAATGATGATTCACCACCCGACGTACATACACCTCTCAGCGCTCCTATCATAACACTTATGCAAGCAATACTATCATTATTCCTCTGTTTTTTTTTTAAATTGAATACATTCTGAATCGAGCTTCATGAATAAAGGACAAAACAACGGTCATTTTACTCGTTCTCAGGATTATATACGTTGGTGTATAACTCCATTTACATACGCTGGTGCATAAGCTTCCACAGCAAGGACCGAGGGCAGAGAATGCGTCCAGTTTCGAATCTCATCGAGCTACATAACAAGCCGACCCAGCATTACAATGAACATAAAGGAGCGACTATCTCAGGTAATAAACTTAGACTTCCTTGTCAAATTCGCAAGTTAGGAAGCTCGACCCTCTGCCAAGATGACAAATAGGGTCGAGCCAAATGTATTTGATAGCTCTCAGTACCACAAGGACTGTATTTCGATTCTGAGGGAAATACAATGGCTACCCTTCTTAGAAAAATTCCATGGAAGCAACGAAGAAGTTGCCAAGCAATTTGCCTTCACGTTTAATGGGGAGAAAGCCCTGATAGGCACTTTCTCATTCAGGGTCTCAGAGGACACTATTGCCCAAGCAACAGGGGTTAGCCCAGAGGGAGAAAAATACTTCAAAACCAAACAGTTCAAAGAAAAATCGTGGACCCAATTCATGTCCAGGTCACGAGTCTCAGCGGTCAATTGGAAGAAGGGCGTCCCAAGAAGTTCGCTAATGCATCGTTGGGACGAAATGGTTTACATACTTGAAAAGTTTGTGACCTGTGAGGGCCGCTACAACATTGTCTATTTGTATCACATCAAGTTGTTGCTGCACATAAAGAAACAATGTGTCGTTAGTTTACCATATTTCTTATTGCAGAGCCTAACCAAGATGTCCAAAACCATCCAGAAGCAGAAAGGAAATGAGGACAAAAGCTTATACCATTCTGGTTTAATCAAAATTCTCATTGAAGATGAAATGCAAAGAAGAGGGAAGACATGGAAAGAGTTCTTATTTGCCAACCAAATCAGGGATGAGGAAGACAAAGAGAAATTACAAGAAAACTCAGGGTTTATGAAAGACATTGATGAGGAGATTCCAGCATCATCCAGAGCTAACAAGGTACCCCCACCTGTGAGCAGCATAAGGACCAGACAAATGAGAAAGGAAGATGAAAAAAGGGCAGAACAAGACAAAGTCTTCACCACTTACTCAAGAAGAATGAGAAGGGCATCGAAAGTTCAGTTGCAAGAAGAATCTAATGCACCTATACAGATGGAAATTCAGAGCAGTGATCATTCACCACCAGGGTCAGGAGCCGATGTAGATATTGAAAGCCATTCACCCCCAGGAGCTGATATAGAGGTCGAGAGTAATAATAAACAGGAAAGAGGGTCACCACCTCCCAGTAAGAAGCAGAAGAAATTAGAGAGACAAATCGAAAAACTAAAAGAGGAGCTCATGGAGGCCAACATGTTAGAGAAAGTTATTAAAAAGGAAAATGAAATGCTCCGTACACAGAGCAAAGAAATTCAAAAGAAAAATGAAAAGTTAAAAGAGCCGGTTAATGAGCTGGAGGGCCACCAAGTGGTACAACCAAAGGAAGACCCTCAAGGAAAAGTACAGAAGACTGAAGCAAGAGCTCCATGACCAGAAAGATGCCCAGGTGAAGAAGAACGTAGACACATTACTCAAGGCAGCAGAGGTACAGGCAGCGACCGAGTTTAAAGGAGGCACTTCAGGGTTAGCATGAGGACATTCTAAGTCATTAAGTCGGGGAGAGATGGTGGTACCATTCTATGACCCTTTTTCCCTCCCAAAACATGACCATTTCCTACCTCTTTTCATCATTTATCCCTCAAATGCCTTGGAAATTGATTAATTAATAGTTTATATTGTTGAATTGCATTTTAATTGATTTAGGTTTTGTTGTTAATAAATTAGGATTTTTGGCCTAAATAACTACAGGAAGTCTCAACAACCTGTAAATGGCTTATCGTTTGACATGTGGCATGATAGCCAGGCCAGAGCGAAAGGTATGGGCGAAAAGAGGAATGTCCAAGCATGGAAAAGCACCTATCCCACAGCAGAAACATCCTTCCTATATGCACGGTCAACACCTGGTCAACTATGGCATGTTGGCACAAAGGCAACAACAGCACACAGTTACAGTCAATTCGATTTTTAGTTGTTTCCTAGTTTTTATGAGCGTAAGTTAGGATAGGAACATCTTTGCGTTTTTGTAAAAGCAGCAACAGCCGCCCATGGATAAACATCCATTTTTGAAAGGATGTGAATGTATGTAATTAAAAGGCCAAACCTGGTTATATGTTAGTTTACCTTTGGATACTTCAGACCTTTACGTTTACATATACATTTCTTGTGAACAGAGCCTTGGATTTATATAAGATTGCATTATAATCTCTGTGCGTTGTTTAATACTGTGATCGTGGAGTAACAATCTCGGTGTGCCAAGAACGCGGACGGGCCCTACGTGCATGGTATACCGATATTTTAATTACGTTTACATTGCATTTACATTGTTACTTTAGTTACATTTTACAATCAAGCGTTTGAATGATATTTGATATCGATTTATATGCACAGGGATTTGATTGATGCTTACGTTTGTGTTTATGAATACGCTGTTAGATGTCTATGTATGCGCTTGAACAAACCCTCATCTGGATTTTGAATCATATCATGTAAAGGATTCGATCCAGGGTTGCTTTGTAAAGCACTGATATGGACGATGCTTATGATTTTTTTACTTTGCATGTTTATAATAAATATTCATGACTGTTGAGTGCCATTAAACAGGGGTTTCATGTTTGGTGTCTCTGTAAGGTGACTGAAGCCTTTACATACAGTGATACACAACATGTTATGAATTGCATTTTAGTTGTTAATGACATATGGTTTGATGCTTAGTTAAAGATTTGATTGATAGTTTAATATTAGATCTAGTCTCAGCACTGTAATCAGGAATAATAAGCCTAGAGTAGATCCTTTATGTCTATATATTTTAGGCACATGCCTCTAAGTATACGCACCCTGGTTGATAATAAATTTAGCCCAATCTAGCACCCTAGATAGGACACTACAGCCACCCAACCCAAAACTGGATCAGATGACTAGGAAGGTTATCCCTCCCCAAAACACAAAATAAAATTATTTTATTAATAAGATGGCCCGCCTACAAGTGCACCTGCGAAGGAAACACCATATCAAACCCTTAACAAAGCTTTAATAGCTACCAGGTTTCACAATAATTAATTACAACATAAAGATCGAAACAATACCAGGAAACTCAGAACAAACCTATTGTCTACAATACATTTTAGCTATAATGATTTTAGCACTTGGAATTCTTGACGAGAGAAGGAGCTTCTTTTGGTGCTTGGACTTTAAACAGATATGCACTTCATTTGAGGTAACCTTGTGGATTTGCAAATGGCTGTAACCTAGATGCTTCACAAAGAGATTACACAAACCTAAATTCCAAAGCTTTTTATTTGAATAAATATTGAATTCTGTGTTCTTGAGATTATTTATCTTATCCTTTCTATGATTATCTTTTAGCAAAACTAATTATCCTTCCTCAAAAGTGTGGCCAGGAGCATGCTCTCACAATATTGCTTCATTTTGGCTTTTGCCATAATGGAACTTGGACCATAACCTATCCTCTTCCAATCTCTCAAGCTCTTCTGACTTGTTCTTCGAGGACTTTAATATCTACCACCTCTATTCCACATCAACCTTGAAAGAGGAGAGATAAATGCTACCAATGTAATAGCTTCCTTTATGAACATCAATTTGAACTGTGTGCAACATGTAGCTTGCTTCCTTGTTTTCCAATAGGCCCACAACACATCATGAAGCCTATTGACCAAGTCCCGTCTCCTCAAATACACCAGCTAAAACATTCTAGTTTTCAGCAGCACTCTTCGAAATGTCCAAGACTAGGATATCAATTTCATTTATGCTCAGACAATCTTTTGACCCTCATGGAACTACTGTACATAAACTGGATATATATTATATATATATATATATATATATATGGGAACTACTGTATATAAACTTGATAAAAGAAAGTATATAAACTTGGTATTTTATAGAATGTTTTGGAACCATAAAACAGGTGCATTTCTATCTAAGAACGATAACAAAGAGTAGAACCTGCAGTGTCCTTTGAATACTTTAGGTAGGACAAAC
Source organism: Pinus taeda (assembly GCA_000404065.3). NCBI lineage: Eukaryota > Viridiplantae > Streptophyta > Pinopsida > Pinales > Pinaceae > Pinus > Pinus taeda. Next base: position 39,629 of record APFE031435904.1, read on the forward strand.
TAGGGCTTATTCAAGAGAAGGCGTGTTTAAGAAAACACCATGTAAACTTACAAGAACATTTGGCTAAAAATAGAGCATTTAGCTCTAAGATTTCCTTCTTAAGACATTATTATCCGAGCTTCTCACTGTATATTGCTTAAATGTCCAAATCACTAAAAATGATATGATTGCAAATTTTGAAAACTGGACATTGCATGTCATCTCCCAAAGATAGGGAACCCCCATTGAAACTGTCATTCATAAGTGATGTGTGCATTCCATGTTTTCATCACTTGTGCCTTGGCATGGAAACACCATCTTGGGTAATTTACACAAGGCAATACAACGTACCAACCTACTTGCTATACCATGGTGGAGCATGGTCTATTTCTTTATCATAAGGTTGCTTCACATTGTACTAGCTAATAGGTTAACAGATTGATCGGTTCTGAGATTTGTCCAACCCTCTGGCTTAAGTTCCAAAATGGATTGCATAAAAAATTGATCATATCCATTTGAAAATAGATGTACAAATCTGAGTATGAATTCAATCGATTGTCAAGGGAACCCAGCCTTAGTGATCACAGATGGATGAAATACCTAGATCTCCCCATCAAGGACATCCATTAGTAAAAATTCAATGTGATCTAAGATGAAATACCCCAGTAAAGACTCGAAATCACCATAAATTACTTTGGGAGCAACACTAAGCTTATAATTGGAAGTGAAATGATTTATTTAGATGAGCTTAAGAGCCAATATATTGAAAAATGAGGCGAAACTCATGTCAAGTAGGGTGGTAAAAACTTATGGGTATTAGAATTTGCAGCTCAAAATAACTGACAAACAACAACCAAGATAAGGAAATGCGAACATAATATGGCATGGTCTGACACAATTAATTTGATCTGATGCCCACCCCAATTTTGGTAATATTATCTGATTTTAATATAGATCTAACCTATACTAATACAAAGGAGCCATTTACCAACAAAAAATTAAAAACCCAAAATGTTGCAGGAACATGTGCATGTTCTTAAATTAAGGTTGGTTAAGCCACTTACAGAGACGATGAAGAAGAAGACAATCATTCGATAAGGAGAAAAAAAATCTGAGCCTCATATTAACCAGCTCAATTTGTCTATAAATAAACCATGAGTGAGATAAAATTTACCAGACTTAAGCATAGTTAAAGGGTATTCAGCTTGGGATCATCGCTTACGATTTGAACAAATAATTGCATACTGCATAGATGTTTTTATGATTCATATAACGGATAAGAAAATAAAAGGAATATTATTCCATTAATTTTCAGAATTTAGCCACTGCTTATCATTGGCACCAGGCCCAAATAATAAATAGCTTTTGCAAAATTGTCTGAGTAAAACTTAAAAAGTTGTCTCAACAAAAAAAATCGAATATTGTACTAGAAATTCTTATTGTTGCTTTCAAGCTTGCACTAGAGGCTTGCGGGGCATCAAAAAGGTAAAAGCATGAAATAAATTAGTGTTAAAAGAAATAAAAAGATTAATCAATGAACCTCATATTTCTTTTTAGAAGATATATTGTACCATAGTAGCTAGATTTGGGAACATGAAAGATGTAGCCGAATTGAAATAAGTTAACCCAATAATTGCTTTAAGAAAATATATTGCACAACAGAAAATTAAAATAATTCATAAAATTCGATTCATTGAAATTATTCAAACCTGCTGAACAATACCTTTTTCAGTGAATAACATCTATTTTGGAGGATGCCTTTAAAGTGAACAACTTTTGAAGTTTTTTTTTTTTTTTAGAAGAAGGAAAATCGAGACAAGGGTAGAGATGATCATTAACTGGGAAAATAAATTCGTTGACTTGTTCTTGTACAAGTCAATTTTCCACGACAATCTCTCAAATTGGTATTTCTCAAAACGTATCGCAATAAACGAAAAGCAATGGCTAGATTCTTTGAATTTAAAAGGAATTATAAGCGATGATCCCATACTTTTTGGCTGCAATTTTGTATGTTATTTTATTAGAATTGAGTGGAAATAATCCATCCATATTACATCCAACAATCCCTAAATGAATCCAAGCAAAACCAAGAATATAGAACCTAGTTCCATACCTACCGCATGAATGTTACATCTTTCTATAGAAGTCAATCTATAGGTCTCTATTATGAAGATCTCTCTGTCTCTGCTTCGAGAAAACGTGGCAAATGAGAGGCAAGAATCTGAGTTAGAGGACAAAGCAGGTTGCGTGAATGGGGTAAGGATAGATGAGGAGGTATCACAGGTACTCTGCATGTTATTTCCCAAAACTGGTTAACCAAGGCTATGCAAACCAAAGATCTAACTACTTTAACCTAATTTGACCTAGAAACCATAAGCATGATGCACAACAGTTTATTGGCAACAAATCACGTAAATCAACTATGGAAAACAAACAAGAATGGATTTGAGCATGTAATCACAACTGGTATCAACTTCTGCACATGAGAATCTAACACTAATAATTGCATGATGAAGCAAAGACAGTGTTTTTGGTGGCAACAAAGACACCTTGGTCCCAACTCATGGTCCCACTGAGGGAGAGGTGAGATCAGGGGTGCTTGATAGCCTTTTTCTGAAGATATTCTCTATTATTAACCTATCAAATAAATTTGAACATGAAAATCCATTTTAATCATCAAAAGAAACCTAAATAACAAAACAAGATTTAAATCTAAATTGCAGATTTTATTCTAAGAATGTAGCAAAAACACATAAATGTAAAAAAAGGAGGTACTAGGCACTTGGGTTGGGCCCAACCCCAAGAGCTACAGCCTCCTGAGAAAGATTATATCTGGTGCAAAGCTGGATTCATCTTTATTGCTCAAGAAATAATAGTTACATCAAAAACTGTCTACAAGAAAAAGCTTGAAAATGTGCTGAAATGTAGAGCTAACCTACTGCCTAGAAAATGACTAAAAAAACAACTAAAATCGAACTACCAACTAGCTAACTTCTCCCAACCCAAATGAGGCCCTAAGCCCTCTTATTTATACAAATTGAGGACCCCAATAGCCCTCCTAAACTTTAGGAACTCAATTTCCAAAACTTGTTGTTAACAACAACTTTACTAGCCCTTGTTCGGCTGCCCTTGTGATAATTGATGTGGTGGCCCTTGAACTCCGAGCTGATGGTGGAGA
>APFE031435913.1:0-18879 GCA_000404065.3 Pinus taeda
GGTGTACAAAACTTCCTGGGGTATACATCCGGCTGAAACAAAGACCTCTGAACAATCATGCTCCACACACAACACTTGTGATTACAAGGGTCAAAGGAAGATAGTATTCTAATACTGTAACAAAACATTTGAAGGATGAAGCTGGAAGAAGAAAGCATTGTGGTGAAGTGCTTGAGTGTGAAGAAGAGATTAAACTACTGGAGAAAACGATGAGAGAACCTGATGGTAGAACAAAAGCTGCAGTTACAGTTTCTGAAGAAGAAGACGTGTCTCAAGTAGGCATGGAGACAGGAAGATGCAATAATTTGTTTGCAGGTTCATTAAACAACATGAATGAGTATGAGTATGTGATCAAAGAGATTTAGCAGATATTGTTTGAAGATGGTAAAGTAGGAATCAAACAATTTCAAAGTAAAGATAACCAACAACAGGTTAAAGGAGGAGGAGTTCATTACAGTGGAAAAAAGCAGGAAGGCATCATTAGAACAGATGGTGTGGAAGAGAGACTAATTGACAGTATCATGAATTCTGCTGAGAATTCGAATTAGCATACTGATATGCTGACAGAGGAAGAGGAAATAGAGCAACAAACTGAAATGTTGCCAAAGAAAGAAGAGGCACCAAGGCCTCATGTGTTTAATTTTAACAAGCGTTTTGTGAATGTAGGTTTTGTTGCAATTGTTGGAAGAGATTTGGCACAGGTGAGCAATCAAGTAAAGATGAAAGAAGAAGACTTCATGGAAGAATTCAATCCATGGAACAAAGATGTTAAATTGCTAGAGAAAATGTTGAACAGTCATGATTCAATCATGAAAGAGGGTAAGGATGATAGGGAGGCAGCAAAAATGGCAGCAAGTAAAGCAAGAGCAAGTAAACCAAAGAATGAAGCAAGTAAAAGAAAAGTCAGCATAGAAGACAACAACAATAACCTGAAACAAAGAGAAGAAGACAGAAGTAAGAAGCAGAAGATGGACCAGCCCAAAGATATGTTGGACATAGAAATTGAAGAAATATGGTAGCAAATGATGAAGCAATTCAAATGGAGGAAAATGGTAACAACAGCAAGCAAGATCAATCAAAAGTTGAACCTGATTGACAGGAAGAAGAAAATGGAGCAAAAGATAGTAGAAGTGCAACGACAACAAAGGAATAAAGCATCTAGAGAGTTACAGAACAAAGTGTGGGATCTAGGAAGACCAAGACCAGAAGACACATGATTAAGAGATCATGAATATTTTCTACTTTGGGAGTCTGATGTAGGAGCATTCAACCCAAGGAAAATCATTGTAAGTAGTAGACATAGGGGGTCATGCATTTTAGGAAATAGTTTTCCTAAGTATCAAGTTAAGGCAATATTTAGGCCTTTAAGTGTGATTTAATTAGATAATGGGAGAACATGTAAATGCTCTAAAAAATAAATAAATGAGAACATGAGTGGTAGAAGTCAAATCCAAATCTTAAACAGTTCCATGATTCTAGGAATAAGAGAGAGATTTTAGGCATTAAATGGGAAGATGATAAGAATACTTTTCTGTTTTAAAACAGAGGAAAAGATGGAATGGATAAAGTCTCAAGGAGACTTATCTACCACATGTGTATGCATGCAGAGTTTAGGGCTTTTGTTAGAGGGGTGATCAGATCCTCCAATGATCCTTTCCAATGCATTCTTATAAATAAGTGAACCTACATGTTCAATAGGAAAGAGGCCACTAATGAGGAGAATTAGGCCTATTTGTGTGCATGAGACCGAAGTGTCTCGGATGTAATATTTTCTTTTATATTTAATAAATGTAGATGTTGGTTCCTAATTGTGTCAGAGTATTGAAGAGTATTTCATGAATGTTTGAATTACTTGTAGGTTCTATAATAGAGTGTAGGCAGAGTTTTGAAGTATGCTGAGGCATAATATTGACAAAGGAACCACAAAGGATCATTAAATCCAATCGAAGACTAGAGTGGAGATCTGGGGTGAAATTACGAAGCAAGAATTCACTAAAGGAGTTAAGCCCAAGAGGAAGAGCAAGCAGTGAAAGGGCGTAAGGCAGAACCTTAAAGAAACTTAGAATACACAGAGGAACTGAAGAAAATGCAGAAAACCCAAGTAAAAGAGGACAAGCGGGGAAGTGAAGTTCGACCCTCATCAACCGTTGGATCACTTAGATCAACGAATGAGAATCAATCGCATCGGCGAGAGTCCCTTTAAAGTTATCGGAATAAGAGCGAGTAGTGATTAATTGTGGACTGTTGGATCGTGGCCAGATCACCGGTCACGATTTAATCGCATGTCAGCGATCGGAGGTGCTAAGTGTAAGCGGCGTATGATTGTTGCGATATCACCGATAGCAATATATTGGCGATCAGCGCTGAGGCTTATCAGCGATCGGGCATTAGAGCTGGCGGAGATTGAAGAAATAGTGCGGAAATAGTGGTGAACAACCTTGATGATATTATAGTCATGGTTGTAATGAATTTGAAATCCGGCGTATGCGATTGGAGCAGGAATTCCTTTGTATTCCCAATTGATTAATATTCTGATAGTTATATGGTGCAGGCCTTTTAACACAAAAGCATGTGTTATCGCTCCGATAGGAGGAGGTCGGAGTTAGAAAAAGGTGATGGAACATATGTGTATGACCCGCGGGGAAGCCGATTAGCGATTAAGATAAAGGTAAGGAATTGGAATCTATGCTAAAGCCGTATTAATTCCTTTGTAAATGGATTTAAGAGGGAGATTTTAATAAATCAAGGATATGAAGGTTAAGGGGTGATTTAAATCCTGATAGAGGTTTCAAGCGGGGTGATTGAGGTTCCTATACACAGGAACTGTAGAAAAGGGCCACTTGACCATTAAAGGTCTGAAGATTTAACTCCATTACAGAGTTAAATATCCTGGGACAGTTGTGGATGCATTGTTGTTAATGCATGTTGTGGGTATGTGCGGGTAGTTACTTTACCCTGCACCAATTAATGAGTTGGATTCGAACATGGTAGACACCATCTGATTACTGACCAATGATGTAAGTCGTTAACAGATGTGAGAGAAACCACCAATGATGTTAATGGATCTCAAGGTACCATAGTACAATCCATATGGTGTGAATAAATGAGTTGATTTCGAACACCACACAGAATCTTTTAGTCAAAGGCCATTGATGTAAACCTGTCATTGATAGCGAGGAAACTTTCCATTTATGTATGCAAGCACCAAGGTACCAAGGGGTGTTTCTAAGGCATCTTCCTGGATAATGTGCTAATTTCGATAGGAAGTGACCCATTGCATGAGGACCTAGATGTATCCCCCATCAATTACACGAAATAGGTATGATGATTGAGACATAATGATAAGAATGATACTGACATGGAGCTAGATCAGGAAAGATAGATATGAAATGAGGGCTTAAGAGTATTGTAGCAGAGATCAATTGAATGACTTCTCCACTGGTGACATTGAATGGAGTTGGTAGCATTGACCCAAAATTGAGATGGAGGTTCTGATATGATAACCAAAATACAAGCAGATTACCCAATCCAACAAACTAAAAGATGAAGTGGAAGAGTGTCATGTTCAAGAGTGACTCGTTGCCATTAGAAAAAATGAATCTTTTATTTTCCCAATTTCCCCAACATACTAGTAAGTACCTCTTTATATTTTAACAAGATTGAGGAGGATAACATATGCTTTATCTGTAAGTTCATCCTTTGGATGAATCACTTCGACTAAATTTAACGAACCCTGAGAAGGAGTGGTTCAGTCTTGTCATGTTTGACAAGTCCATCACTCTTTAATGTTTTAACAAGTCCATTGAAGGTAAAACTCAACATCTTTTTCATGTTTATAGAGTTTTAATAAGAGGCGAAAAAGAAAACTCTAGATGTCCCTTTTTGTAGATAGTCCCTTAGGCCAGAAAAGGTAGAAAATAATACCCAAGAGAACCTACTAGCCATGTTTGACTAAGGTATTCCTTTTTCGTAACTAGTTTATCTCAGTTTGAAAAAGGGTTAAAATTATATTGAGAAGACGTCTTTTCATTTTCTTTTACGAGTTCGAAAAGGCAAGTGCTCAACAATCATTTTATATTTTGGGAGTCTAAAAAGAGTTGAAAGAGAACTCCAGGGGGGTTCCTTTTTCGTTGGTTTATAGAGCCTGGAAAAGAGATAAAAATATACTTTGTCGTCAAAGTAACCTGTTCAAAACATAATGAAAACCTTCTAACAACTATCGGTCTACTCAAAACACCACAAGAAGGATTAAACATACTTGTTTCATAGTAAAAATGAAGCATATCTAGGTCAAAAAACTCAAAATGAATAAAATAATGAGAAAATGACCATAAATATTCAAAATGACTTGTCATTTTTACCATTTTACATTTTACCTTCAACAATGAGAATTTGGAGCCTTTTTTCCCTCGATATTTTGCAGCTGATTGCGGCCAACCCAGGAAACCATTTCAAGTGTCGTCACTTCCAAGTAGGAACTGAAGCCTTGCTTTATCTTTCCACGGTCCATTTTTGTGATTTCACGCCATATTTTTAGGGTTTTGAGGCCCCTGGGGTTCATAAAAAATGCCTTGGGACCAACGCACCCCCACCATGTCAAAAAATGCGTTGTGCCTAGGTCAGGATACACTACAAGCAAAGGTGCAATGCTTTGGTAGACACTACTGGGTTGCGTTGGGTGCATTTTCCTAAGTTGTTTCTCAGTTTTGCCTCAAATTTTGTCAAGTTTTTTGCATGGGAAAGAGCCTAATGATCCATTATTAATTTTTTAGGTACCCATTAGTACAAAATGTCATTCCTCTAGTGAGAAAGAGAACGCAAAGAACAAGATTTGAATGTAGCAAATGACTCGGCTACCATCCAAGCGCTCAAAAACTATGGGTTATTGAAATTATTCTAGCTTCCCGGTATGAGGCAAAAAATGGAGTTGCTGAAGTACCTTGTCCATTCATGGGATATACAAGCACAATAGTTTAGGTTTGGGGAGAAGCTTCTCAAGATACAAGTAGAGGATATTTACTTTCTAACAGGATTGTCAAAGCGAGGTGCCCTCGTCTCTCTTCTAGGTGGAAGAAATAGAAGTGAGACAATGAAAGACTATATCACCCAATTACCTCAACATAAAGGATATATCACAATTAACTCTAAGAATGATCTTCTTCATCATCACAAGATTGGCAGACAACTCAACACTACATGTAGCAAGCAAATCTTACATGTTGTACGGGATATAATGTCTAGAGCCTACAATATTCAATTGGAGCGAAGCTAACTTGGTCAATTTGAAGGAAAATCTTACTAAAGAAAAGGAGGGGAAGTTGAAAAACTTCAGTTATGGAGTGATCTTAGTCTCTTTTTCCCTAGATTGGGTGCCATTACTGCAGCCTCAACAGATTGTACTTGAGCCCATAGATCCGAGGACTGAGGAGGCAGAGAGACCATATGAGCCAACATGGAGGACCATTAGCGATCAAATTTTCACCAACCTTCTTTGGGTGGCTACACAGGCAGTTCATCATCATTGATGATTATCCTTATCTAGGGATGGATTTCTGTGATGAACCCGAGCTCGAGTTCCCCGAGGGTGAGAAATGGGATGCTTTAGGTAAGATACTTTGACCATTAAGTTTTTGAAAGTTATATGACTTTTTTGTGGTTTTTGATTTTCCGGAGACTAAACTATTCGATGTTTCTAATACAAGTCACTGCGGTAGGACCATATGTGCTAAGTGATCGAGATGTAACAGAGATCCTATCAGATATGGACCACCATATGGAAGGACTGACACATGGGATTGATGAGACTGTGGTCGATTAACTTCCATTATGACTTCATCAACACAAAATCAGAGTCCCTAGTCGTATTGGTCGATTACTGCACAAGATAGCTCGTGTAGTATCGTTTTATCATGAGCACCGCTAATTTGTCTACTTAGATGTTTTGCATGTAATTTTTATACGGATGATGTAGCCATATGTGTCTCAAGGCACAAATTCTGTAAAACCAAACTTCATATTATATATTATATAATATATTATATATTATATATATATATATATATATTAGTGTTTCCTAGTTCTTATCCTGTTTTCAATATGATGTGATATGAATTGAAAGTTATTTACATTCTTTGCAAATGTCGATCTAAAACAAAATTAGCTAGGGCATTTGCTAATGTGTTCATATTTTTAGAAACTTGTTCATATCATATGAAGTCAAAATGTCTTTCCAGAAGACGCACTCTCAAAACCATGCGAAGGATGATGGGGTTTCTCACCGAATAGATGTTCACAATTTGTAGTACTACGAGGTGCAAGTCAATCCTGATGATTGTACTAGCATTAGAAAGTAGCTCAACCACTGCACTATATTCAACGATGTTGTTAGTTTAGCTACCAATGCAAATTCATTGCATACTCACTAGCTCACCATTCAGAGCAAAAATAGACCACATTGTGGAATATAGGTTCCGATTACTACGGCTAGCACCATCGGCATAACTAATATACGGTTTGAGAGAGGTTGAAATATGAAATCCAAAAGTAAACAAAATCAATAGAAACCATGGGAAACTCTAAAAAACACACTGCAAAAACGCTCAACACACCTATAGACGATATGTACATAGTGTACCATGCTTAGGATCAAGCATAGTAATTTTTGAGGTACAACCCATTTCTAGGTTGTTCCAATGGAATTCCATCGAGATCCACTAACTCGTAATCCCCTTTTGCAAGGACTCGCTTGAAAACGTATGGGCCCAACTACATAGGCTAGAACTTTCCTCGACCTAACTTGTCAGCCTCCTGGTATAAGAGAACCAAATCTCCTTCTGAGAATATTCTAGGCTTGACACTTTTGTCATATTGTGCTTTAATGCGTCTTTTATGGGATTCATTGGCTAACTCAACATCGCATCGAGTTTCATCCAAACGTGTTAGATGTAAAAGATGCTCCTCCTCTGTGGAAGTAGCAGGAAGAAGTTCAATAGCTAGTTTCAATCATGGAATTTCACATTCAATGGGGAGGATCGCTTCCAAACCATACACCAACTGGAATGGTGTGAATCTAGTAGTAGTCCTAACTGAGGTTCGATATGCCCACAAGGTAGTGAAGAGAAGTAGGTGCCAATCTGATTTGTGGATCCCTGTCATACATTGAATCATAGTCTTAAGAACTTTATTAATCACCTCAACTTGTCCATTAGCTTAAGGATAATAAGGAGTGGAATTTTTATGTGAAAGTCCCAATTTGGCAGCTAATTCGATCATCATATGATTTAGAAAATGCTTCCTGTGATCCTTTACTATTTCTTGCTAAACACCGAACCTAGAAATCTTGTGGTTAAATAAAAAGTACGTAGTTATTTCACCGATATTATTGAATCTGGGCATCACTTCAGCCCACTTAGTAAAGTAGTCAACAACGACAATAATGTAGCTATGCCCCCCGGCCGAGTGAGGATTACATGTCATAAAATCAATGCCCCATTTCACAAAGGGACCAATGGTGACGATGGGATACAAAGGAGCAAGGAGAACGCAGAATTTGCGATCATAGATCTGGCATGCATGATGTTTTTGGACTGCGAGGTAACAACCGTGGAAAATGGTGGACCAAAAGTAACACAACGTGTAAGATTTTTTGCGCGGTGGCGTAACTAGATAAATGTCCACCACATGCCCCCAAGTGGAATGAATTCAAGACTTTCTCGGCCTCCTCAAGAGTGAGGCACCTTCGTAAAATTGTATGGATACCATGACCGTAAAGAGTGTCGTCATTAATCACATAGTTTCAGGATTGGTGCCAGATACATCGATGCTTTGAGTGAGAGGTATTAGGATGGAAAGTTTGGGTATGGAGATAAATGAGAAAATATCCATACCATGGGTCAGATGATGAGATAAAAAACAATGACTCGATGGAATCTTCAGAAGTGGATTCAACATCAAGAGAAGGGATATCGCACATAAGCTCAGAAAAAAAAAAACTAAGGATTTCTTCAACTTGGACTTAATGAATTCCAAGTCGAAATCTTGGAGAATAAGGATCCACTTAGAGTATTTTTCCCCTAGCAATTAACTGGACAATATGTATGTCATAGGGTTGCAATCTGAAATGAATGTAATTTTGTGAAGTAAGATGTAATGGTGAAACCGGACAACTTGAACGGCTTCCAAAGCTAGCTTTTCCACATGAGTAGATTGGATCTCAGTATTGTTGAGGTTCCGACTCAGATAGAAAATGGGATGTTCAGTCCCCATATCATATTTTTGGACCAACACCATAACTATAGTAGAGATGGTGGAAATAAGGTACATGAAATAATCACGCCAATAGTCGGGAGGATATCGAAGAGATGCCCGAACCAGAGCATCTTTCAAGGCATCAAAAACTTTCTGTGCAGGGTCATCCCAATGGAAGGGAATCCCCTTTTTCAACAAGCGAGTAAATCCTTTGTTCAATTCAATGTAGTTAGGAACAAACCTCCTTGAGAAGTTGGATTTCCCTTGGAGTCTTTGTAACTTAACAAGAGAGGAGGGTGCAGGCAGGTCGATGATTGCCTCGACTTTTAAAGGATCAATACAAATTCCTTTTTTCAAAACTATGAAACTAAGGAGTTTACTAGAATCGACATAGAACACACATTTGTGCAGGTTAAGTCGAATATTATAATGTCAAAAATGAAGGAAGATGGCCTGTAAATGTATGGGGTGATCAGCTTGTCGCTTAGAGTGAGCAGGAAGATCATCCAAAAAAGGTTGCACGATGTGCTTTATATCATGTAAAGCATAGTCCATTGCACATTGAAAAGTGGCCCCTGCATTCTTTAAACCGAAAGGGAGTTTTTTATAAGAAAAGTACCCCAGGCACAAATAAAGGAAATTTTAGGTTGGTCCACTGGGAGAATGTTGATTTGATTGTAGCCCAAGAATCCATCCATAAATGAATAAATCTCACAGCCATCATAGTCATCAACATTATGGTCAATAAACGAGGTTGCGTAGTTTTCCTTTGGGAAAGCTCGATTTACGTCCCAATAATCGATTCATACTCGAATAGTGCCCTGTTTCTTCATGAAAGGGACAACATTTGATACCCAATTAGTTAAATGAGTAGGATATATAAAACTAGTTTGAAGAAGCTTTTTGATTTCAACTTTTATACTAGAAACCTTCTTGGGATGGACTGGACAGAGGTGCTTCCGGATGGGCTTGGCATTAGGGTATGTCTTGATTTCGTGCACTATGATGTTTGGATCAATACCTGACATTTCCTCGTATGTCAAGGTGAATACATCTCTAAAATCTTGAAAAAGGGCTCAATAAATCTCGACTTCATACAAAGTGAAATATGCTCCGATGTATAAATTTTCGACTATTACTGGTTTAATCAAAATATCAAGAGGAATGGTTTCTTAGATATTCAAAAGGTTCTTTTCAGATTCGATCCAATGAATGGAAAACAAAATTCATAAAGTGTTCGATAAAATTAGGTAGGTATACACCACATGAGCTTATCTTCAATTGTATCTAGGAAGGAGGAACAGTGATGATTTTCATCACACAACACGTCGTTTGGCATCATGATATCCATGATGCTTTCATCGGTACAAAATGTACACGAGAAAGGATTAGAGGGTGAACCATAACTCAATGATCGATCTACCCAATTAATTGAGGAAAAAGTATGGGTCGCACAAGCTAAGAAGATGGCTTCGTAATCTTGCTCAATGGGGTTAAGTGACATCTAGTCACCAGAAATTTTGGTGCCAGTTTCATCAACGACAATCCATGGATCGGTTAGGATCGTAGATGATGATATCATGTTGATATAAGAAACCGAAGTGGAGGAGATAGGAAGGGGAGGGGAAGGGAGTGAAAAGGTTCCCATAAGTGATGAATCCTTCAATAAACGAAATCCAACATGCTGGTAGGAATGTAGGGCTTCCTGTACAAGAGGAACACTTCCAGTAAAATTGGAATCAGAGGCGAAAAAGGTGAGTTGATCTATGGCCATGATCCCGCCTTTATGATGAAATGTGATCATACAGAAGTAAGTCGAAATGATGAAAACCATTGCATAAACCCATGTGTGTCCCAGTAGAAGATTATAATCCAAAGGCCCATTGATAACTTCTACTTCAACAGAGATAGATTTGACCTCTAATTCCACTTGGAGGGAGCTCAAAATCCCACAAGGTTTGTATGTCCTTCCATCAAAAGATTTTAATGTGGTGGTTGATTAACTCAGTTGGGGTGAACTAATTGCCTTTCAGCAATACAAGGACATGATGAAAGTCAAGGCTCTCTCGTCCACAATAGAACGATGGATGTTCTTACCATGGACAACAACTTAGATCATAAAAGATAACTGAGACAAGAGTCGACGGGTATATAATTCATGAGATAAAACCACTAGGTTGGAATCTGATGGATCCACACATTCGATAGCTAACAATAAGGCCTTATTTTGTGTGGGGCAATTTTGCAACACCTCAAGTGTCAACATAGTTGAAGGGGACTAAGCCGAGTGTTCAACTAAGTTGTAATTTTGAGTGGATATTGAATGAGGGTTGAATGTAGACTTATGGATAACACCCTTTGGAGGCTTGATAGTCAATTTCATAGGAACCAGAGGTGGAACAAGATCAGATGAAGGTGGTTTCGAACTGACAGGTTGATCAGTAACTTGATCATTCGGTGGATTCACATTACCATAGTCCTTATTCCGAGTGGCCACCATGACATCGAATTTCAGCTTTGATGAGGAAAGCATCAAAATTGTGTTAGAGGAAGAGGCATCCCAGGAAACCAGATGGGCCTCCTGATTGGTAAACGAGTTGATTAGCACAATAGGAGAAGTGGATGATTTAAGGAATTGATTCACTTCAACATGGTGCAGACAATCACATGTAAATTGATCCTCGTTAAAAATGAAACATGGGTATCGAGGCTTTCATTTCTCATTGGAAGAAAAAATTGTTTGTTTATCCTGCTGTGAGGAGTATTTCTTTTTATTACCTTTACCTTTCTTCTTGCTTCCAGGTCGCTATTGAGACTTGCCTTTATCAAATGAGACGACATTCATCTCATAAGTAGAAGCTTCAGGAGGATGAGATGGAGGGTTTTGTGTAGGATCGGTAAGAGAAATACCAGATGGTTTACTCACCGTCTGCGAGATAGTATAACCTATAATGCCATTGGCAACATGATATTATTTAACAGGCAGAGGAGGAACAATATTTGAGGGTCTCAGAGCATTTAGTATCATATCATAGAGCGTGCTCGATTGGGTGTAGACTAGATCTAAGTATTGAGCATGAGAAATAAATTTCTCTTTGGTCATGACTCCACCTTTGGCCACATCTTATGTTATGGGGGCTAACAAAGATTTGAAAAGCCATTGCGCTAACAAATGATCAAGAACATAAGCCTTGACCAACTGACGAAAACTTCTCCACTCATGAATATGATCCGAAATGTGAGTGGAGTTTGATTGTTTAAAGTTAGTCAATAGTTCAGTTCCAATTTCATATCTAATGGGAAAATAGAAATGTGTCAGGAATGTAGTGGCTAAAGTGCTGAAGTTGTGAAATGATGCTTTAGGTAATTCAATATACCATTTGGTGGCAGTACCCATAACCGTTCATTGGAAAAGACAAATTCGAATGGAATCATCATTAAGTGAATTGAATGAACACCATAAATGATACGTCATGACATGCATTGACGAGTCTTCTCCAAGATTCCCATTGAATTTTGGGATATCATAAGGCAACTTAGTGGGAATAATCGACCACCATGGCGAATGAGCAATGGGGTCAGCCACTAACATAAGGGCCAATTTGTTTCTCTATTGTAGGTGTAGATGGAGGAAGAGGAGCATACTATGTGACATTCATAAGAGATGTACCATAAATTATTCCCAAATTGGATGTCATGGGAGAGGTCCAAGGACTAGAAGCCACACCAAAAAAGGTACCATATAACAATTGATAACCAGGAAGGACGGACATGCCACCATATAAATGAGCTTTTGGTGATGTTACAAACATCGATTATGATGCAATGCTTGATGTCTCAACCATAGTAGTGGACACAAGCTGGGAGTTTGGATCAGTTCAGTCATGGTTAACAATCCCAATGAAGATTGCCGGAAATCTGTGGGTAAGCCCAAAGAATCAGGTAAAGGAGATTGTGTCTGAGGTTTAGGAGGCAGAAGAGGCCCAGTTTGATAAAAATGAAGTCCTTCATAATGAAAAAGAGTAGAATGATGAGGCTCTTTGTTTGGTCAATTTAATGTGTCCTAAATTGCTATATTAATTATCAATCCGGGATTCGTAAGCTGACGAAGTGTGGCGCACTATATGTGCAAGATAACCTATTTCTTACTTTTGTCATTTTTTATTTTTATGTTGTTTTTGGGGGTTTTTATCTTTGTTTATGGAATTCCTATTCCTAAGTTTCTAGAGGGCAAGTATGGTTACAGGTTTTAAGGCAATTATGTCCTCTATAAGGGTTCCCAAAACTTAACACTTCAGAATGTCTTAGAACATATTAGTGATGAAAATAATACTTGAATCAAGAATGAAAATACGTTGCTATTTAAAACAAGTAATTAATGAACTACTGATCATGAAACTATCATCTCTGCTACTGTCTAAATACAGAAAATTGATTTAAGCTACTGCACTCAAGGAAATCAAAGACTGCAAAGAAAGTAAAACTAAAATCAAATTACATCATTCATAGTCTGATTTCTCGCTAGTTAGTCTAGCTATGGCTTTCGAAGATAATCGTCTATGACATGAGCAATCCAATATCTAATTGCAGAAAAGTAAACTCGAATCAAATCACAACATTCATATTTCAATCCCTCGCTAGTTTGTCTAGCTATGGCTTTCGGAGGTAACCGTCAATGAAATGAGCAATCCAATATCTAATTGTAGAAAAGTAAACTAAAATGAAATCACAACATTCATATTTCGATCCCTCAGCAGTTAGTCTAGCTATGGCTTTCAGAGGTAATCGTCAATGAAATGAGCAATCCAATATCTAATTGCAGAAAAATAAACTAAAATCAAATCACAACATTCATATTTCGATCCCTCGCCAGTTAGTCTAGCTATGGATTTCGAAGGTAACGGTCAATGAAATGAGTGAGTTGATTTCTAAACTAACTTAACAAAGCAAATGAACAAGACTGAAATCAACAAAACATAACTGGAATTAAAAGAAACTAAGAAAAGCAAAGTCAACAGAGGATCAATTCCATATCACTAGTTATTGTGAAAATTATATACAGATGCCCTGGCTGCCTACTCTATCCTAAAACATGCACACACTGATCAGTGTCATACAAAGCTTGTAAAGTCATGGACAAAAGTGAAATGTTAGAAATATATACACAAGTGAATAACTATAAAACATGTGCAGTGAAAATAAGGAAATGATAAATAAAGACTATAAAACAACAATGGAAATGAAACCTCAGTGTGTAGGGGCCCTCTACACAACCTCGACCAATAGGCTATCAATCCAAAATTACGTTCACGGAATCATTTAGAACAGAGTCTTCTTGTATATCTCAAAACACAGTTACAGTAATAAAACTAATGTCACGACACAGTGAATTCTTAACAGCAAAATTATGTTCAAAAGACTAACTACTATGCATATAGAAACACGTTATTTATAACAAAGGTTACATAACTGTTTTCCTAAAAAACTACGTGAACAGAGACACGTAAAAGACAACGTCCATGGATTCAGCATAATGGCTATTGGATTCACCTTGTGGAGCAGTCCATAGGTGTCGATATGTCCCCAGGGATCTAGGAACGACCACGAAAATCTTCACGTGTTTGAAAACGGAGTCCTGTTGCCATAGGACTCCTATGTTTGACCACCTTTGACCACGACCTTCTTTGATGAATCCAGCTGGACCAATAGGACCTGATCCATGTCTAGGTCATTTCCAACTTGCCCATGTGGCTTGCTTTGCCTGGTGACACCTGCAACCTAGAGTTTAACAAAAACGGCTGCGGAAAGTTGAACCAGCTGTGGAAAGTGGCTGCATTCTGCAGCTCATAAGGAAAAATCTAATTCAAACAGCAAGAAAAAGGACATAATTAAAAAAACCACTTTAAATGCTCTTTTATGACTAATATGCAATGATGTTGATAGCTCAGGAGGTCCAGGTGAATGGAAATAGTCTAGGAAAATGTGTATGAAAGATGCAAGTTCAGGGCTAAGGTGTTGCATGTCCCCATGCAACCAAAATTTTGACTATCCCCCCTTTAGATCATGTGCTCTAAGACTTCTGCCAGTACATCCAACCCTCTTCTTCTCTTTCTTGGTGTTACTAACATCCTGGGTTTCCTCATCAAGCATCTGAATTTGAGGTTGATTAATGCTCTACTTATCCTCTTGCACTTTTTCTTCAATTTCCTGTTCTTTTTCTGCCATAGCCCAAGGTGCAACATTGTGTTGTCGTGAATGATCTTATTCAATCGAATTTGTTCATTCAATCCTTCATTTTCATGTTTAATGTGTCTATTTAGGACCTCTAGTTCAAAAGATTCTTGTTTCAATTATTGGATTAGAGATTCTTGTGTTGTGTGAGGCTGGATGGATGAAGTGCTTGGACCTGTGGCTATATTTTCCAAGGATTCTATATAATCTTACATCTCTTGCTAATTCGGGTCTATCTCGGGTGTAATTTTCTTTGGGCTGACCCCAAAATCCTGTTGAGGAGGATTGATTTCAAAGTCTGGTCGAGAAGGACTCATGTCAACATCTGGTTAGGAAAGAGGAGTATGGTGTGGGCTATGGTCAGGAGAGATTGCTGGAGGCTGCTCCAGTGTTTCTCCTCCTAAATCAATGAAATGGGGCCCTTTTCTTTGCACTTTCCTCCACTTTCCTCTAAGCCTAGAGCTTCTCCTTAAATGTTGTGGACTAGTGCCTTCTTCCTCCATACTCTGTTTTTCTTTTCGTTTCTTCTTGGCTGCAATTGATTGTTCCCAAAGATAAGCTAGTCTTTCAGACAATGTTTGGTGGTCTTCTTTTTGAGAAGGATCTGGGGTCTGATATACAGCTTCTATGTTTCTTTTCTCTTTTGGTTTTCTCTACTTCTTATCCTTAGTTCTTTCCAGTCTCTCTTCTTGATTAACTTCTTTAGTTTTGCTAGTAGGAGGGTCTTGAATTCTCACACTAGTTTCCTTTTTCCTACTCTTCCTTGTTGTACTGCTCTAAGGTATTTCAGGTGGATCTTGAAAGTAGTTTCTCACCAAAAACCATTCCCAGGTGTCTTTCTTTTTCTTCAATTGGTCTTCAATTAAAATTTTCACAAGCCCGTGATGATACAGGTGGGGTTCTATGTCCTCTATATTCTTTTAGACAGTTGTGCACATCTTTTCAAGCTCAATAATAAAAAGTAAGGCAGATTGAGGTTTTGGTTTTCTAAAAAGTTCATCAGCAACTGGGTATGATACATATACATTGATCCAAAATGGCCTTCACACGTAATGAACTTTTGAATAATCATCAATAAACTAGCCCACTTCTCTTCTAAATCATGGACAGGAATTCCTCATTTGAATATAGTTACATCCATACCTAGATTGCGTAAGATAACCCTCCAAGCCTTCTCGTCAAAGCTCTTGTTCTTGAACCAGCGTTCTCTCTCCTGTGGGAGTTCTGTAGCGGCTGCTATGGATGCCTCGGTGACTATAAACTTGAGGTCCCTAATTTCCACCTCCAGGGCGTTAAAAGACCTCGCAAAAGATTTTGTAATCTCCTTGTTGTAGCCCTTGAATTTTTTAATAAACCGTAGCCATCATGCCTTCTTCAGTATGTTTTTCACTTGCGGGTACCCCTCTATAAACTTGGCCCCTTCCGGCTCTGCTCTCAGTAATAGACCCATTCCTTCCTTCTGTTCTTAAAATTCGTCTACGTGAGAAGGGTTTAGCGGAGGTGAGACAGTTGGGTTAGCAGAGTGAACAGGGTTTATGGAAAATCCAGTGACTGTGAGCGGAAAACAGAGGATAGGCAACGAAAGTGAATTCACGGAATGGAGCAGAGGCTTATGTGAACAAGGTGGAAATGTAATCGTGGCTTCAATAAAATAATAGGGGAGTGAAGTGAACCCGACAGAATTTTTAAACTGGACAGCTGCGGAGTAGACGTAAACACATTCATGAAATGGCTACGGAATTTATGCGCCGGAGAAGAGCCGAGATCAAATCGGCCACATCCCATGATTACAGGTGGAGTGTAAAAGTGCAACCAAACACGAGTTAAATCCAAGGGCTAATCATGAGGCCGTTGGAAAAATAAATGTATAGTTTGTGGAGGAATCATAGGTCATGGAATGGTTATGGAGGCCATCACACCAATCATTGCATATAGTGGAGCTTATGGTTTTATAACTATGCAAAAATGTGCTTTGAATGATATTTGAAATAAATTTCTACTCCTACCTTGGAATTTTTTCCACTTGTTGTCCATTAACCTTTGATTAGCTGCTCCTTGTTAATGCCTTTAGGTGCCCCATGTCTTCATAATATGTCCTCGGTCATACCTGCATTTGATTTTTATTATTTTTGCTTATTATCTAACTGCCAATGTTGAATGACAGGGTGCTAGCTGCGAAAACACAACTAGCTGTGGAAACTGACTCAACGATAATATGACTGAATGGAAATGGATAAATGATGACTGAATGAATGAAAATGGTCATAAAAATTTTTATTGGCGGAATGAAATGAAATGGAGTGGAATGAAAATGAAGTGGAGTGGAATGAAAATGAAAAAGAGAGAGATATTTTTTTTTTTTTGGAAAATATAAGGCATCAGAAGTTCCTGATTTTCACCCTGTATTTTCTGTATAAGACTGCCAATCAGTGATTGGTTTTCAGGCTTATACACATATATTTTTTTTTTTTAGAACAGAAAAGAACAAAGGCTAGGTTGGTGGAGAAGAAGGATTCTTCTTCACTAGCCTTATTGCAGAACTATCTTGAAAGATTTTGACAAATTCCTATTTTGAGAGTGGCTTATGATAGATCTTTAATCTGTGGCCATTCACAATAAGAGGAGTTTGATGTTCATCAATGGTTTTGATTCTTACTGCTCCATTGCTAAAGATTTTGTCAATCTCATATGGCCCAAGCCAATGAGTCTGAAATTTTCCTTTAAAATCTTTAAACTTGGAATCAAATAGCAATGCCCAGTCTCCTTGAAACTTTTTCTCTTTGATGTATTTGTCATGCCACTTAGCTCTTTAATATTGAACTAGATTAGTTCTTAGGATTGCTTCTTGTATGATCTCATCTAGCTCATTCAACTGCTCCATTCTATGCTTTTGGGCTCCTGATAGATCCATCCCCAACTGAACTGCCATCTTGAAATTTTTGACTTGGAACTCAATGGGGAGCGGGACTTCTTTCCCATAAACAAGTTCATAGGGAGAATGTCCTGTTTTATTTCTCCATGTAGTTCTGTAGGCCCACAAGGCTTCAAGAAGCCTTTCTGCCCAATCTCTTCTGTGTAGATGAATAGTTTTGTTGATGCTTTTGAGAACTTTGTTTGTAGACTCCACTTGACCATTTGCTTGTGGATGGTAAGGAGTAGATCTTCTGTGCTTGATTTTGTATTCTTCCATCAGCTTCTCCACCAAGTTGGATGTGAATTTACTTCCCTGATCTGTCACAATTTCTCTTGGAACACCAAAGTGAGTAAAAATATCCTCATAAAGAAAACTAATAACTGAATTTTCAGTAGCAGAAAATAATGCTTTGGCTTCTACCCATTTAGTGACATAATCAATACATACTAATATACACTTTTTTTGTTTAGATGGTGGATTAATAGGCCCAATGAAATCTAAAGCCCATTTTTCAAAGGGTTCGATGAGTACCTGTGGTTGCAATGGCATTTCATTTGAAAGGGTAGGCTTCCCTACTCTTTGGCAGCTGTCACACCTTTTGACATATTGTTTTGCATCTTTGAAGAGGGAAGGCCAATGATATCCTAAAGAAAGGATTTTATAGGCTGTCCTTTTGTCAGCAAAGTGTCCGCCGCATGGTTCATCATGACATGCCTTGAGGATATCAAGCATTTCAACTTCCCTTACACATCTTCTGATCACAAGATCTGGCCCTGCTTTAAACAATTCATTAGAAATCCATGAATATTTTGAACTCTCTTGAATAATATTTCTTCTTTCACTAGGAAATATATGTGGAGGTAGTTTCCATGTAACCAAATAGTTAGCAATATCTGCATACCAAGGGGTCTTAGTGGTTACTGCAAATAAATATTCATCAGAAAACTTATCTTCTACAGGAGAATCTTCTTTAGTATTCTGAATCCTAGACAAGAAATCAACTACTGTATTTTGTTTCCCTGGTCTATCCAACACAGTAATATTTAATTCCTGTAAAAGTAGGAGCCACCTTGTAACTCTTCCATTAGTAACAAGTTTGTTCATTAAATATCTAATCGCAGAATGATCACTATGAATAAAAGTTTCATAGCTTGTTATATAATGCCTGAACTTATTGATTGCATGAACAACAACTAAGAACTCTTTTTCAGTTATAGTATAGTTCAACTCCGTGGGAGTCAAATTTTTACTGGTATAGTAAATGGCATAAGGGACTAAATATTTTTGACCCAACACAGCTCCTAGAGCTGTATCTGAAGCATCTGTAGAAATATGGAAAGGGAGCTTCCAATTTGGTCCTCTCAAGATAGGCACTTCAGATATTCTTGTTTTCAAAGTTTCAAATGCTAATTGATAATCAGGATCCCATTTGAATTCACAGTCTTTTGTAAGCAGTTTGAAGAGTGGAGATGCTATTTTAGTGAAGT
>APFE031435913.1:20276-102254 GCA_000404065.3 Pinus taeda
TATTCCATAGGTCGTCACTCATAATGTTTATAGCAGCCCCTAAGTCATCAATGTGTTTTGGAATTTCTATCCCATTAATATGTGTCTTGACAATTGGACTACCTGGATCTACATACTTCTGCATGGTAATTTTTCCCATCATGATATCTGCAATTTTTCCTACCAGGTGGATTCTTCTTGTATCTCTTGGTTTCCTTCCCGGTCTTTTGAGACTCAGCTCCTTTATTGTTTTTGCTAGAATAGGAATCTCTCTAATGGCTTGTAGAAAGGGGATCTTGATACAGACATTCTTTAATTTATTTGGAAAATCATAGTCAGGCAACAAGATTTGTTTTTCCACCCCTTTATTAATTTGTAATATTTCAGGGAAAGGAGGTGTGGATGAAGATGTAGGTTGCTCAACTATAGGAGTTGTGGGGGTTGACTTTTCTTTCTCTTTTTGAGTGTTTTAGTTTTGAAGAGATGCTTCCTCAAAACCCTTATTGACTTTAAGAGAGTCCTCCTTAGAGGTATATTGCTCTTGGACATCTATAGCAGGTTTTTCTAAAACTCTACTAGACCTAAGTTGTACATCATTGAGAGGAACAATCATATAGGTAGGAAATTGTTGTCCTTCTATCATGTAAGTATTCTGAGGATTTTTATTGTTAGGATTTGGCAATGGCTGAGTGGGCAATTGATTTGTCTTTTGTTGAAATGGAAGCATGAGTTGAGGATTTGGATTTTGTTGAGAAGGTCGTTGTTGTGGAAATGGCAATGAAAGTTGTGGATTTTGATTTGGAAGTTGTGGAGTTTGTTGATTTTCAAAAGATGGAGGATATTGATAAAATTGAGCAAATATCCCATGAGGATTTTGCATCCCTTGTGCCCATGATTGATATGGATTTTGAGGTTGGGGTCAAGGTTGTTGCCAAGAATTCCAATTTGGCAGGGGTTGAAAATTCATAGGGTTGTTAAATCCTTGATTTTGTTGCCCCTGCCAAGGTCTTTTTGAAACAAAACAAAGAGATTCTACTGAATTTGGATCTTCTTGAAAGACAACTTTGAGCCCAAGAATTGAAGGACAATCCTTGGTCTCATGATTCTCTGAGCAAATCATACATGTTTCTACAACTTTTGCATCCAAGGGGCATTCCCTTAGAGCATGTTTCTTCCTACATTTTGGACAAAAGATGGCCAAAGCATCAACTTCTGTTTTCTGCTTGTTTTGAATTTTAAGGGTATCTAGTTGTTCACTAAGACTTCCTAGGATATCAGTTTTGAATTCATTAAGTATGTTGCCAATCTCTACCCTACTTACCGATCCAGTTGCAGATATGTTTGCTCTAATAAGAGAAGGATCTCTAGGCCCTTTTCCCATTTTAGATTTTCCTCTCGAGAGATGGACACATAGTTCTGCTATGTCATGAAGCGGAAGTTGAGAAATGTCTCCCTTCCCCATCATGTTTAAAATATCTATCCATTCATCTCTAATGGATTTCAATAAAAGGGCTTTCAAAGTTTCCTCATCTAAGTTACTCATTTTTGCTCTCTTTAAATTGTATTGAAATCTTTCAAGTAAATCCTCCAAGTTTTCATCTTCTTTTTGCATCATTTTAAATACGTCATCCTTGTGATTGGTGGGCATACAATAATCCAAGTATCTATCCAAAAATGTTTGTTTCATATCATTCCAAGTCCTAATAGATAGGGTTACTAATCCCATGAACCATTTCAAAGCAGCTCCTTTTAATGTTGAAGGAAACAATTTGAGTTTTTGAGAGTCTTCCATATAGTCATAGGTTCGGCACACGACTTCAAACTCAAACAGAAATGTTTCAGGATCCTCACTTCGCAATCCATAAAAGTTGGGGAGGACAGATGGTGAGATGTTTTTCATCGTTGTGTGAGTTTCCTAATCAACTATGGGGAATCCAAACGAGTTATCTCCTTCCCAATTTCTTCCATTATTACCTCCACCTCCACCATTGTTGCCTCCATTATTTCCTCCTCCTCTACCTCTACACCCAAATCCATTTACTACTTCCTCCGTCATGATAGTTTCCTCAGAGTCTTCTAGTTCTTCTATCAAGGGTGGATGAGAGAGAGTTTCTTCCTTTTCTCCTTCAGGTGATTCTACTTCTTTTATTACAATATGCTCTCCTATAGAAGTGAAGAAAGGGTCTTCTCCTAGATGAGATTTGGTAGATAGTGTAGGAGAATCCTCTAATTTAGCTGCTGCTCCTTAAATTCCAGGAATCTTAAGGCTAGGAGTAGATGGTGGTGACTCTTGTTTATGCCTTGAAGAGGAGGGCATACTCAAGAAATTATTAAACCAATAACTCTCTTTTCTGATCTTCTAGACCACACTAGGTGGAAGAGGAGAGCATACTTCAAGAAGTTATCATTTTTTCCCTTCTTTTTATTGTTGTTGTTGTTGTTGTTGTTGTTTTTAAGAAATTGGCTACCTGGTTACACTTCCCCGCAACGGCGCCAAAATGTTTGGTCAATTTAGTGTGTCCTAAATTGCTACATTAATTATCAATCCGGGATTTGTTAGTTGACGAAGTGTGGCGCACTATATGTGCAAGATAACCTATTTCTTACTTTTGTCATTTTTGATTTTTATTTTTTTTTGGGGGTTTTTATCTTTGTTTATGGAATTCCTATTTCTGAGTTTCTAGAAGGCAAGTATGGTTATAGGTTTTAAGGCAATTATGTCTTCTATAAGGGTTCCCAAAACTTAACACTTCAGAAGGTCTTAGAACATACTAGTGAAAAATAATACTTGAATCAAGAATGAAAAGATGTTGCTATTTAAAACAAGTAATTAATGAACTACTGATTATGAAACTATCATCTCTGCCGCTGTCTAAATACATAAAATTGATTTAAGCTACTGCACTAAAGGAAATCAAAGATTGCAAAGAAAGTAAAACTAAAATCAAATTACATCATTCATAGTCTGATTTCTCACCAGTTAGTCTAGCTATGGCTTTCGGAGATAATTGTCAATGACATGAGTAATCCAATATCTAATTGCAGAAAAGTAAACTAAAATCAAATCACAACATTCATATTTTGATCCCTCGCCAGTTAGTCTAGCTATGGCTTTCGGAGGTAACCGTCAATGAAATGAGCAATCCAATATCTAATTGCAGAAAAAGTAAACTAGAATCAAATCACAACATTCATATTTCAATCCCTCGCCATTTCGTTTAGCTATGGCTTTCAGAGGTAACCGTCAATGAAATGAGCAATCCAATATCTAATTGTAGAAAAGTAAACTAAAATCAAATCACAACATTCATATTTCGATCCCTCGCCAGTTAGTCTAGCTATGGCTTTCGGAGGTAACTGTCAATGAAATGAGCAAGTTGATTTCTAACTAAACAAAGCAAATGAACAAAACTGAAATCAACAAAACAGAACTGGAATTAAAAGAAAGTAAGAAAAGCAAATTCAGCAGAGAATCAATTCCATATCACTAGTTATTATGAAAATTATATACAGATGCCTGGGCTGTCTACTCTATCCTGAAACATGCACACACTGATCAACGTTATACAAAGCTTATAAACTCATGGATAGAAGTGAAATGTTAGAAATATATACACAAGTGAATAACTATAAAACATGTGCAGTGAAAATAAAGAAATGATACATAAAGATTATACAGCAACAATGGAAACGAAACCTTAGTGTGCAGGGGCCCTCTGCACAACCTCGACCAACAGGCTATCAATCCAAAATTACGTTCATGCAAGCATGTAGAACATAGTCTTCTTATATATCTCAAAACACAGTTACAACAATAAAACTAGTGTCACGACACAGTGAGTTCTTAACAACAAAATTACATTCAAAAAGACTAACTACTATGTGTATAGAAACACGTTATTTATAACAAAGGTTACATAATTGTTTTCCTATAAAACTACGTGAACAGAGGACATGTGAAAAACAACATACATGGATTTAGCATCATGGTCGCTGAGATTATGCAATCTATTGAAAGCGGCTATTGGATCCACATCGTGGTCAGCCTACAGGTGAGCGTGCCTCCAGAGATCTAGAAACGGCCACGAAAATCTTCACGTGTTTGAAAATGGAGTCTTGTTGCCGTAGGACTCTCCTGTTTGATGACCGCTTGACCACTGTTGACCACGTCTTTTCCTGATGAATCCAGTTAGAACAATAGGACTTGATCCATGTCCTGGTCATTTCCAACTTGCCCATGTGGTTTGCTTTGCCTGGTGACACCTGCAACCTGTAGTTTAACAAAAACGGCTGCAGAAAGTTGAACCAGCTGCGGAAAGTGGCTGCATTCCGCAGCTCATAAGCAAAAATCTAATTCAAACAGCAAACACAAGGACATAGTTAAAAAACCACTTTAAATGCTCTTTTATGACTAATATGCAATGATGTTGATAGCTTAGGAGGTCCAGGTGAATGGAAAGAATCTAGGAAATGTGTAGGAAAGATGCAAGTTTAGGGCTTAACAACCCTAAATGGCTAGCACAACTAATGTTGTCTCCCAGGCCTGGGGGAGCATTAAATGCTCTTCCTGTTCCACTAGGGTGCGCTAGCACGCCCTGTGGGCCTTAGGGGGTAGCGTTAAGCATGCTAGGCACAATTTTGAAGCCCCTAGGTTGTTTTTTGATGAATTTACATGGTTGAAAGACTTATTTATGGGTGTTTTTATGCAGGTTAGGAGCCAACATCATGAGTCTGTAGCGGGAAAGAGCCCATGACAGTGAGGAACTTCAAATGCTAAATGATTTGGCCATTTTAGCAGCTATGTGAAGATGTGGTTTGCTAAAATATGCCAGACTTGACCTGATGAAGGGTCAGGAGGACCTTCTTAGCTGGATTATTGTGCAGTGGGATGAACATCAGGGTGTGTTCAGGATTGGGGATCATGAGCTCTCTATTGAAAGAGATGACATTTACTTCCTCACGTGTTTATCGTGCACAGGCACTCGAGTAAGCATAAGAGGAGGGAGAGTTGATCCCAAGACCACTCCGGATTTGGTCAGGATACATTGTAGACTAGGCAGTGTGCTAGTGGGAAACCATGTTCCTATTCAACGGATCAAAACTATGTCGATGAGGGAAATTATATGGATGATCGTATGCTTGGTTCGGTCCAAGAGCCAGCATATTGCTTCAGAGACTCAGTTGCTACTAGTAATAGACTGCTTACAACCATAGGTATTCAATTGGTCAAAGGAGTCCTTCGACAGGTGAAAGTAGAATTGATAGCTTGCAAGACTCAGGCCCAAAGAGAGTTTGGGTATGGTAATTTGATAGTGTCATTTTTCCTTGAGAGAGTTCCCATGCTAAGGCCTTGCATGAGTTTCGACATAGTTTATCCCAGGGAGCCAAGACAAGAGCGTTAAGCTTCCTCGACACCTCATACTAGAGGGGGGACGGCTAGACATTTTTTCGAGGATGACTTCTTTGAGTGGCTAAGTGGCCAGATCATCATGATAGATGGTTATGCTTATCCGGGTATGGATTACACGATCCAAAACTGATTTTTCCGCTTGGCACTCAGTGGGGGCCACAAGGTAAGAGGTTTAATAAGAGTACAAAAAGTATTTTTTAACTTTTGAAATTTATGTAATTTTTTTTATTATGGGTGAACAAGTACTGACATGAAGCATTTTCTTGACACATATGTGGCACCAATACGTTCTATAGGAATGCCCTACCATGCCAGGCGGGGTGATCAACGACCTTGGGCTGGAGAAGGTGCGACAATCGCCGAAGAGGGAGATGACACACCGAGTCTCCACGAAGTTGTTAGGAACCTAGAGGGCTTGAGCATGAGTGTGTCGACTCTTTCCATGAGGGAGATACTAGCTCATATGAAGCGACACACTGTGGGTGTGCTGGAGCGATTTCTGGTTCCTCTTAGGAGGTTGGCTAGATTTGTTCTGAGTTATCATGAGCAACAGGCTTAGCAATAGTATGGTATAGCCAGCAGGTGTCATAACGAGCCTTAGTAAAATGATTTTGTACTTACAAACACCCAAATTTTGAGAAATTTTGATGTAAAAAACACTGGATTCAATATATATATATATATTGGCGATTCATGATGTTTTTTTTTTAATTTTGTTGTAAATTTTGAACTATGTAAAAATTTACTTTCATGTATGTATCTATAATGAATGAGACAGATGCCAATCTAATACATAATTTTCTAACAAGTCAGCTATTGTATTAAATTCTTGAGGAATGTGTTCATATCTGATAAACTCGAATTGGCATTCCAAGAGTTGTACCCTTAAATAATGACGTAACAAGATTGGATTGCAAATGTGATAATGATTTGTCAATTGCATAATGACTAGCTGAGAGTCTAACTTAACCACTAGATTGGAGATGTCCCGAGATGATGCTTCAGTAAGAAGTGAAATTACAGACATATACTCAATAATATTGTTGGTGGCAGTGCCAATAAAAACTCCCCTAGAACCAAGTAGTTCTATCTCAGGTGTGTAAATGACCTAAGCAATTGATGCAGTGTGTCGTGTGTGACGACTTGCACCATCCGCGTATCCTACGTATGGAAAGGGTAATGAAGACATTTGCGCAACAAGAGACATGCATGAGACAAATACTCATACAAATCCAAAAAATCTAGTCACAACAAAAGAAGAAAAACTTATAAATAAATAAAATTACAAAGCAAATGGCCAATGCAATACTAGGCATAATACATTTTCAAATAGAGCCCATTGCAGGACTCCGTGAGCGGGATTCCGTCAGAGTCCTGAAGTTCATAGGAACCTTTTGAGAGGATCTTGGTAACGAAATATGGACCAATCCATAATGGTTGAAGTGTACCTTCCCCCAAGAGCTCATATTTTTTATCATAAAGTAGAAAAAGATCACCTTCTTGGTAAGAACGAGGCTTGACATTTTTGTAATATTAGGCTTTGACTCGACACTTGTGGGCTTCAAGAGCCATTGCAGCATCTCGACGAGTCTCGTCAAACTGATTAAGGGATAGCAAGCGCTCTTCTTCAATGGTGGTGTTGGGCAAGAGTTCAACAACTAGTTTTAGTGAAGGAATCTGGCACTCGATAGGTAGCATTACTTCCAGGCCATAAGCAAGTTGGAATAGTGTAAAGCTTGTAGCAGTTTTGACTAAGGTTTGATATGTCCACAACACAGGATATAACATGTGGTGCCAGTGGGTTTTGTGAATTCCTACTAACCGATGGATCATGGATTTTAGGACACCATTGACGGCTTCCACTTGGCCATTAGCCTGGGGGTAGTAGGAGGAATAATGTTCTTTCCTCAAACCTATAAACGATGTTAAGTCAGACATCATGTGGTTCTGAAAGTGAGAACCATGGTCTATAACAATCGTGCGGGGCACACCAAAATGATAGATCACCTGATTAAACGGGAATAACGCCGTAGTTTCTCCATCGGCCCGGAAGTGGGAATGGCTTCTACCCATTTCATAAAGTAGTCTACAACGAAAATAATGTAGTTGTGTCCATCAGAGGAAGTGGGGTTGCATGTGATGAATTCGATGCCCCATTTGGCAAAGGGACCAATAGAGATAGCCGGGTGTATAGGGGCGAGGGTGCGCACATTTTCTTGGTAAATATTTGGCAAGGATGATACTGCTGGACTGCCTTAATACAATCTTTAAATAAGGTTGGCCAGTAGTATCCTGTGTGTAGAATTTTCTGGGCAGTAACCATGCCAGAAAGATGACCGCCACATGCCCCAACATCGCAGTCATTTGAAACTTGTTCCGCTTCTTCATGAGTGAGGCAACATCGAAGAATTGTATCAGCACCATGATGATATAAATTATTGTTTAGCACTAAATAGTGCCGAGGTTGGTGGCGGATGCAACAATGGGTGCCTGATGAGAGATCAGGGTAGAATCATTGTGCTTGGAGGTAGACAAGAATGTCTCCGTACTAAGGGTCAGTTGAGTCGATCATATAGAAAAATTCATTCGGAAGAGGATCACAGGCTATCTCATTTGGATTGAATATGGGAAGGTCCAACAATAATTCTGCGAAGATTAAGGGATTTTTTCGCCTTGGCAGTGGCATTTGTTCTCCATAAGAGTCAATGTCTAAAGGGGCCGGTTGGATCTAGGGATCAGTTGGGTCATGAGGAATAGTGGAGACCATAGAAACTGTCTATGGAACCTAGGGTGACAGTAGAGGAAATAAATCCATCAGGGAAGAACCCTTCAAAAGACTGGTACCAATAATGACATAAGAGTCAGGTATGCCACCCACTAAAGGCACGGTTCCACTAGGCAACAAGGAGTAATCTAGGGTGCAGAACGACAACCGGTCCACCGTGACTATTCTTCCATCCAATGGAAATAGGATGATGTGGAAAACTAAAGATACGATGGCAGTCATAGTATAATTCCAACTGCGAACCAAAAGTAGATTATAATCGAGTTTTCGATCTATGACTTCAATGTCCACAATTACCGTTTTCCCACTCAGAGTGATGGGTTAGTCGGAAAGGGAACCGTTTGAGATGAATATATGGCCATCAAATTATTTAAGGGAATTCGACGATAGAGAGAGGGTTGGAGACACCAAGGTGAGCCAACATGAAGTAGACATGATGCAGGTCGAAGCACCTTCGTCAATGACAGTTCTATGTACACCTTGGCCTTTTGAAAAAATTTGCACCTAAAATGCAAGTTGGTGGGAAAGGTAGGGTTTACATTTCTCCATGTCTAATATTTCTAGCATGGAATCCTAAGGGTCGAATGCACCAATAGCTGAAAGAAAAGATTTATGTTGTCCTGGACAAGTTTGCAATACTTCGAGTGCAGGCATAGCTAATGGTGCTTGCGCCAAGTCTTCTACAATACTGTAGTTTTGGGAAGCACGTGAAAATGTATTAAGTGTTTTGCGACGTAGTGCTCCTTTTGGGGGGTGAATTATAAGATCAGAAATAGGCCTTTCGATATGAAGATCATTGGGTAGCAGTGGGTTTGAACTTAAGGCAACATCCTGAGCATTAGCGATTGGAGCTCCATAAGTTATGGCTCGCGTTTGAAGATCAACCATTTCAAAGGTGTAAACAGTCAAAGATCCTTCACCAGAGGAAGGATGATTTGAACTTTCTTTTCCCCTTTGCGGGGTTGAGGTGGGTTCGCAATAAGATGTTTCTACTGCTGAGTAGGGAAAGGGATGTGTAGGACTGCGGGGGTCCGACTAATGTCCTTTTGAGCAAGAAGATCCATGCATTCTTGGAGACGCAAACATCGATGTGTCATATGGTCTTCCACACAAATTTTGCAAGGGAACTTGACAACTTTGTCCTTTCCACTGTCGGTGGTGCAACAATTTTCTTCTCAGGGTTGGATTTCTTAGCTAGATTGTCTTTAGAAGGAGAGGTATTTTTCTTATTCTTCTTGTTCTTGGCATTGGGTTTTTGTGTAGACTGCATAGATTTTACTGCAGCGGTAGGAAGAACAGTTTATTAGGTAGAAGTAGCGGTATCAACAGACAACTGGGAAATGTGCCCACTAAGTTGTTTTACAACAAACCTAGAGGTAGCATCGATGATACTATTAGTGTGCGCACTAGGTTGCTAAGTAGCTGGAGCATTGTAAGTTCTGGGGGCATTGGGGATTACGTCGTATAATGAGCCAAATTGCGAATAAATTAGATCTAAGTGTTGGGCACGACGAATGGATTGGTCTTTAGTGACTGCACCACCTAACGCAACGTCTTTGGCGATTTGGGGAAGAAGAGATTTACAGAACCAATCTGCTAATAGATAGTTGAGAATGGGGGCTTTGACTAGCCTCCGCCTATGTCTTCATTCATGAATGTGATTGGAGATGTTGGTGGAGGTCTAGGCGCAACGTAGTAAGAAGTTATGTCCCAGTTTCGTAGCAGATGGACAACTGAAAGTGCTTTAAAAATTCCATTGCCAAGGTGCTAAAGGTATTAACTGATGCACATGGTATCTCAATGTACCACTTGGTGGCATTGACAGTAAGGGTGTGGGGGAAGAGCCGAAGCCAGATACTATCATCCACCATGGAGTTTGATACACACCATAGATGATAGGTAGTGACATTTATGCCCAAATCATCCCCTTGTTTTCCTTCAAACTTCGAGATGTTGACGGGTATTTTTTGCGGCAGTGGGGGCCAATGTAAGTTATGGTAGTTGGGATCATTGGTTAGTTTGTACATATCAGGGATGTTGAGTGTTTCCAAAAACGATAAAGTATTTGGTACCCCCGAGTCTAGCTAGGGTGATGATGAATGACTTGATGGACCCTGGGGTCCACCCATCATATTGTTCCCAAAATGTTACATTGGGTTGGTTGGATAATAGTTTCCTTCCAGTGGTGGAACATTCATATAGGATGGCTGTAAATATGGGATGTTAGGCTGGGGGATATAAACTTGATTGCTCCTAAGATAAAAATTTCCCCTTTGACTCAATTGAGGTTGAGAAGGGGGTGACCAAATGGATTGTGCGGGACCGGGATGAGGGATCCCACAAGCCACGTAGTTGGCCATAGGCACATGACTGACATTGGGGTAGTGTACACTTAGAGGATTTATGTCAATTAATGATAGTCCAACTTGTCCTATAGGTGGAGGGGAAATAGTAACCCCCCCTGCCAGTATGTGCACTTTGGGAAAATTCCCCCCTGGCATTTGAGCTTGGGGGTTTGAACTAAATAGAGGATTGTTGAAGGGACCCGTGCTAACAATGCTATTTGGGGCAACAATCGAAGTTCTACGAGAAGACACAAAAGGGGAAGAAATGGTATGTACTGGGTTCCACTCATAGTAGGTGTAATTGAGTTGCTTGGAGTTGGCATAATTTGGATAGCAGGGTAACTAATCAATTGTGTATGTACTGACTATCGGTTAGGGAAGTGGGGGTGGAACAAAGTTGTCCACAAAAGCCTATGACCCATTAGCCATTGAAGGAATGGTGGATGTAGGTACAATCGAAGACATGATAGGTACATGTGCTACCTGAATCAATATTGGTCCCAAGGGATTAGTGAGAGGAGGATTATAAGGAGGTAAAAATTCTTCAATGAAAAAGTCCTCTGGTAGTATAGTGTCTTGCGATGTA
Organism: Pinus taeda; assembly: GCA_000404065.3. Taxonomy (NCBI): domain Eukaryota; kingdom Viridiplantae; phylum Streptophyta; class Pinopsida; order Pinales; family Pinaceae; genus Pinus; species Pinus taeda. Next base: position 31,382 of record APFE031435913.1, read on the forward strand.
TTGTTTGATTCGGTGTTAGATATTGGAGATTGATTACCTGAAGAGGGGAATTCCGGATCACTGAGGCTCAGTGGATCCTCCGCACTCAGTGGAGGAAGACCTTGTTGACGCCAAAATTGATGACGAGGGTCGTATGCAGCCATGGTGATTGATATATTTTATCAATTTTTTTTATAATGATATTGATTATAGTCTCAATGATAACAAATCAACACCTAAAAAATAAAAAATACTCTAAAAGTCAATCAACAAGCAGTCAGGGGATATGACTCTGTCTAATAACCACCATTTGGTGGAGATGAAACCCAATATCACAATGGCTAAAAGAGAGAGCTGTCCAAATGTCTAGTTACGATTAATCTTGAGATTTGCCCAAACCTCATATTAAGGGGCCAAGTACTCTCATGAAGAAGAGCACCCTTCCAAAAACCGAAGACAGAGTAGGTTCGTTTGTTTAGTTACTAATGCATCCCGCCCAGTCACCTTATGTTCGTTCCTAAAAACACCTGGCCACTATGGTTACCTCAAATCACAGACACTACCAGGGGGTACATGGTTGTATATAGTAAACTGTGTGGGCAGGATACCTGAGTCCCCAACTCAGCTCCGATATCCCCGAAGGGATCCCCGATACACATAATACTCAATGGAGATGAAATCGAAGGTGGGCTACCTTATCTCACATTCAAATGTTGTCTTGCATTTAACTTTGCTTTAGCTGGAGCGGTCCTAGATATTATGAGCGCAACATGATTTTTCCCTCTTTAATGACACTAGTCTCAGTTTTACTGTCTTGGGTAGTTTACTCACAAATGCCTAGCCCAAGATCCTAGCCTAGACTAATATGTGTGTACACTCAAAAAAGAGTTGCTGATTGCTTTTATTATGAGATATATTTTTAAAGTTACTTTATTAATGTCTTCAGAAGGGGTGTTGATGTATGGAGTTTTGTGAGACTCTGACACAAACCATGAAGAAAATTATTTTCAATTTCAATTCGATGAATGAATTATTTCTACAAAGAGAAAATCATTTATACATCAATCAACACCATGCATCCAATTTTATAAACACAAGCACAACTTGCAGACATGCAACACTCTCTAAAAACTAACCCAATATATAGATGCATAATCTAACCAAATAAAACAAAAAAAAAAACTTTAAACAAATTTTTATTTTCTTTTCTTGAAAAACATAAGCACTTAAGTTATTTTCCTAAAAAGAAAAAATGCTCAAGAAATAGGTAACCAAACATAGTGCACAACTGCATATCCTTAAAAAAACTATAGGAAACTTTGCCAACCCAGGAATTCACAGAACAAGTTGTTGATCAAGATATTGGCTGGCTAACACACTTCAGGAGAGGCTAAAGAGTGTTAGTGGAAGGACTAATGCTCTGTCTACAAGCCATCAAAGTTCTTTAACTCACTAGTTTACATTATTGGGGTGTGTTAGGGGGGAATAATCTATAAAAAGAGTCTTTTAAGATCAGATCAAAGGCCGAGAACAACACAAAAGGTTGTGAAGAGTCCTAAGTGGTCAAAAAGGGAACCAAGAAGAACAAGAGGGCCTGGAAAGAAAGAGAGATCCGGGAACTTGGAAGGAGAAAACCAGGAACTTAGTGTAGTCCCTAATGGAGTCACCAATTTTGCTATAGGGATTAATGCACGAGTGGTTGTGGTTGGAATGCCCTCAAGGATCTTCCCAGGATCCAGGGTAGACTGTTCAGATTAACTACAACTGACACAAATAAGCATATACGTATCTATATCAATGCATGGTATTCAAAGTAGGAAAGAATAGAATCCCTCAGATCTTGATGCAGTTTTGCTGGAAAACCCAATGTAGCAGATGGAAGATCCCTTTACTAGCTTCTAGATTAACACTTGGACATAAGCAAGACGAAGAGTAGTACTACAACATATAAACTTTGACAACCAAAGCATCAATACATAAAGATATGAAAATGAAATGCATCTAAGTTACTCATAAAACAATGGTACTAAATCAATGTGTAAACAATCACGATAATGGCACCATCGAGTAGACAACACAACAGTAGGTCTATATTATTAGATAGGAAATAATGACTACAAACATTTGGTGAATCAAGCTTCCCTTAATCCTCCAACTCCTTTCTCTCTCTCTCTCTCTCTTTTTAACCTCTTGGTGATAAATGAACTATATCTCATACAAAGCTTTGACAAATTAGTTGATAATCCTTCGACCTTTTGACCTATTTCATAATGTCCAAGCCTCCAATATATAGATGATGAGAGGCTTATCCTTGCCAATTCTCTCCTTAGTTTCCTTGGGCAAAAGATAGGATGTTTCCTTGCTTTATTTCTCTTTCCCCTTCCATTAGACTCCATTATAAATGGAAATATCCTTAGATAGGTCTAAGGTAGTTGTTTCTTGCTTTTCGGGCTGACATTTGAGTAAAAAGTGGAATACTAGTCAGTCAACCTGCTCATTTGACCTCTAGAATCTCACAAAACTTGGGTAACATTGTCCCTTAGGAAAAGCAATGAGTTACCCTAGGGGCTAACACCCATGGTTCATGCATAGGGATCGTTCTAACTCTTCCTGCTAGTTAGTGGGGAGCATTACCTTGGAAAATAGGACTGTGAACTTGGTCATGTCTTTAGTCAAACTGTCTTTTTCCTCTGAACTGATGAGGAGGCCATTTTCATGTATAACAGAGGATGGAGGTGAAGGTGGAGGCTTGCTCCCATTACCACCATTACCTTTTGGTTGATTAGAACTTTCTCCTTGCAATCTTGTTGTCCTCTCATTGTACAACATTTTCACCATCTCACACATATCATAGAAAACCTTTCTAAAAGTTCTCTCATCCTCAAGCATTAGTTCTTGTCCTTCTTCATGTGCTGTGAATTGTGGAGTTTATGGCATCCTTGACCCAATTTTAGGGTTTGGTTCTTTAATTACTCCTCCTTTTCTCAATTTAGGCCTTGTAAGCATTAAACAAAAAAAACTTGCAAAATTTGTCAAACCTTCACAAAAAACATGCTTTGATACCAAACTGATATGAAAATAAAAATGAAGGTTTCATGAACAATTTTGCAAGCTAGTTTATGTATTTTAGGAAATAGATCATGATTGTAAAAAACACACAAACTAAATTAAATTTTGCATATTTTTTAACAGTTAAAATGGAGAATAAGCAACATCAAAACACAACAAACTGATGACGAAGTTCACCCCTCCTGGGCCACGTCTCTTAGTCCAACTTCCAATGGTGGCACTTTTTAGCATATGCTCAAATGTTCAAAAAAATCAACATACAATGCTCAAATTGCAAAAATAACACTGCCATTGCATCCAGAACGCCCAAGAACACATGTGTAGGCTCTTCTTGGGTTTAAAAAGGCTGAAAAATGGCCAAAATAGGCCTCCTTCTTCAATCTGTCTGTAAAATTCTCTATAAAACCGATTCCCCTACCAAAATTGGCAACAAACTAATTCTATGGCGTATTGGTAAGGAAGATTGTTTGAAACTCGGAGGTCTTGGGTTTTATCCACAATCTCCGAAGTGTTTGGTGTTTTTTGTTTAGTTAATATATATATATATATATATATATATATATAATATATATATATAATATATTATATATATATATATATATATATATATATATATATATATAATTTTATTTATTTATTTATTTTTTAATTTATTTATTTAGACCACATGCCTCCCTGGCTTTGCTCCTAGTCTTATGGCGGTTGATATGATTTTGGTTTGGCGCCAAACTCCCTACTCTTCTCCTTTGACCCTATCGTAATCTTCGTTCGTGGTCACTGCAACAAACAAAATTGTGGGCTAGGGCGTGGGCAGGGAGCCACATGCCCTGCCGTTCCCAAAACTATGCCATCAATCATGATACTTGTTATATAACGTGGGGCTAGGCCAGTCGGGCACACCCTTTAGTTTGACCCTCTTCCCCAACGACAGAACCATATATCATTAAATATAAATATGCCACCCATGTTTAACGAGAACTACACGTGGTCTAATAGTAGAGTGGTTCGTTGCTATGTTGGAGGTCACGTGGTCAAATCCTGCGGAGTTGGTTGGTCACTTAACAAAATTTTGGCTCATCTAGATTGCCACATGGTGCCTTGGGATTGGGCCACGTGTCACTCCGTGATTAGCCTATCCCTCAAAGCCTTCAACTAATAATGATGTACCAAGTGTCCTTGTATGACTGGTCCATGTGTCAAATTCTGATTGGCTCCTATACTGCCCAGTCCACAAATGACATCAACATGATGTCATCATATGGATTTCCATGTGCATCTGTACACTGCCTAGTCAAGCCTGCAAGTTAACTTTTCAGTTGTTTGCCAAAAACTCCAGAATGAGATAAATTCTTCATAATATGTCGGATTGAGGCGATTCAAACGTCACTGGAATCTGAACGATGAGATCTACAATTTGACATCGACTTTGAGATATTTTGAGAGATTTCATTTTTTTAGCATATTTTTGATCCCCTAGATCATTCCTCCCCACTAGAAGCTTTTGGACCACCAAAAGTCTATTTTTACTCAGCAAGTGAGTGAGGTTACAACTCCCTTACTTTCCCGATCTCTATCCACCTTGCTTTGCTTGGATTGGTTTTTAGCCCCACTCGAAGATACTCCACATTGCCTCTGCGTGAGGTCCTTATTCTCTTATCAAGAATTGAGTCTTCCTGCACAACTCATTTAAATATTCATGAGCAACATCTTCTGTAGATGGAATATGAACATTCTCTTCTTGATCAACAATCATAGGAGGCTCATACAATCTCAAGTTTTCCACATTCACAAATTTGCATGTAAGGTGGAAAATCTAATTGGAAAGCATTGTTACCAATCTTCTCCAAGTTTTTTAAAGGACCATATTTGATTGGATTGAGCTTTTTACCTTCACCTTGTAGTCTTTCCTTGCCGATGTACAACCAAAATTGATCTCCCACTTGGAAATCATGATCAACCCGATGCTTATCATGTCTTGCTTTGTACTTGGCTGGGCTTTTCACTATCTGTTCGTGTACCCTTTGATGCACTAGTTGAATTTTTTCAATGGAATGCTTGGCTTTTTCCACATCACTATGTCCATTTACTACAATATCTTTAACAAAGATGAAATCCAAAGGAGACTTTGGAAAATAACCCAAACATGCTCAAATGGAGATACTTGTGTAGATGAATGCTTGGCTTTGTCCACATCACTATGTCCATTTACTACAATATCTTTACCAAAGATGAAATTGAAAGGAGACTTTGGAAAATAACCCAAACAGGCTCAAATGGAGATACTTGTGTAGATGAATGCTTGGCATGATTGTAGGCATGTTGGATGTAATGTAAATTCTCATCCAAAAGTTTAGGATACTTAACACAATATCCTCGAAGGAGATGCACTACTATTATGTTTACTACTTCTATCTGGCCTTCGGTTTGTGGATGAAATGGTGTGCTCTTCTTCAACTTTATGTCCATATGTTCCCATAATTGGACCAAAACTTCTCGATAAATCGAGAATATTGATCAGAAATAATTGAAGTAGGTAACCCAAAATGAACCCAAACATTTTAGAAGAACATATTTGCGGTATATTCAGTTGTAACATGTTTCTTACATGGCATCAACACACACATTTTTCGAAATAATGCACTACAACATATAAATAATCATGACCTTTCCTAGACATTGGTAGTCCCCCAACAAAATTGATATAAATACTTTCCGAAGGATAAAAAGGGATAGGAAGTGGATAATACAAACCTAATTTCCCATTGCTTGGCTTGCTAGTAGCACATGTAGAACATCCTTTTACATATATTGATACAATTTCATTCATGTGAGTCCAATAACAATACCTCTATAATTGAGCAACTGTTTTGCCTACACCAAATTGACTAGCAATAAGAGAAGTGTGGGTTTCCCTTATGACATTGACTCTTTTACCATGTGGAACACACAACTTGTCAAGATGATACAACAACTTGTTATGAATATGCTAACCCAACTCTTCAACATGATTGCCTTGACTCAAGGTTGCATAAACATCTTTAAAATCTTCATCTTGAGCATATTGTTCAATATAACTTTCATTCATGATTGAGTTATGCTTAAGAATAAAAAATGCATTAAAAATAAGACTTTATAACATATTTTCAACTTTGTTTCATATACCTTTCTTATACCCGATTACCAAATGAATTTTTTGTAGGAATCCCATCCATCTAAAATGCCTATCTCGTTGTATCTTGGCTTGTGATTGTAAATATTGAAAAGGTTGATGGTAAGTATGAATAATTATTTCTTTACCCATCAAATAGTGTTTCCATTTATTCATACTTTGTACCAAAGCATACAACGCTTTATCATAAGTTGGATAATTAATTATTGCGTTGGAAAATGTTTTATAATGATAAAATATTGGCTTACCACGTTGCATAAAAAATGCTCCCATAGCATATTCTCTTGCAATGGTTTGAATTTCAAATGGTTTCTTAAGATATGGAAGTGCTAGAACTGGTGTTTTACTGATTTTATCTTTCAAAATGTTGAAGGCTTTCTAATGATTTTCTCCCCACTGAAAGACCTATTTCACACTTTTCAAATCATGTTAATGGTGCTACAATGGATGAGAAGTTAGCGATAAATTTTCTCCAATATTGCGTTGCTCCCAAAAATCTCCTAACTTCTGTTACATTGTTGGGTTTAGGCCAATTTATAATAATAGTAAGTTTTGAGGGATCAATCTTCAATTCACCCCCTCCTATAATACAAGGAAAATAAACCGAGGTTTTCCCAAATTCACATTTAGACATATTCAAATACAACTTTTCATTGTTCAAGATATCTAGGACTTGCTTCACATGCTTGATATTCTCTTCACGAGTATTATTGAAAATTAGAATATCATCTAAGTAGACTATGACAAAATCATTAAGAAATGGTCACAGTACATCATTCATAACTCTCATGAATGTGGCAGGTGTATTGCAAAGCCCAAAAGACATAACTAACCATTCAATAAAACCTTGATTTGTCTTGAAAGCAATTTTCCGAATATCATCTTCAACAATCCTTATCTGATGAACTACATGTGGTCTACATGGTAGAGTGGTTTTTTGGTACGTTGAAAGTCACAAGGTCGAATCCTGCGGAGTTGATCGGTTGTTGAACAAAATTTTGGCCTCATCCTAAGTGCCATGTGGCGCCTTGGGATTGGGCCAAGCATAACTCCGTGATTGGCCCATCCCTCAAAGCCTTCAACCAATAATGATGCGCCAAATGTCACCATATGATTGGTCCACATGTCAAATTCTGATTGGCTTATTTACTGTCCGATCAGTAGATGACATCATCATGCATACTGCCACATGGAATTCGTGCACTACTCAGTGAGCCTTGCAAGTTGACTTTTTAGTTCTTTTTCGAAAACTTCAGAACACGATAAATCCCTCATATGGTGTCAAATTGAGGTGATTCAAGCGTTGCTGGAATTAGAATGACGAGATATATAATTGGGCGCTAGTTTTGGGAGATTCTGAACACTTTCCTTTTTGACCATATTTTTGATCCCCTAGATCAGATCATCAAACCTGTTGTTGTTGCTTCTAATGTTGTAGCATGGAACATTTTTATTCTTGAGGGAATCTCGAGCATAATGGCCTCTCTTATGAAAATTTAAGCATTCAATGTGCAACAGTTCCTTGAGTCTTCCAAACCTTCTATTTGTATTTCGAGGAGGAGGCTTTCTTGAATTTGATGGACCTCCTTTTCCTTTCTTCTTCTTCTTGTCATGAGCATTGAATTCAGTGGGATATTCTTCTTCATGCTTTTGTATCCTTTCTCTTGATATCATCCTTGATTCTTCTTGAGTGACATTTCCATAAATCTCATCAAATGAAGGAAAATTGTTGTTATTGCTTATAGTAGTAATGAAGGTTTCCCAAATAAGAGGGAGACCTCTAAGAGTAACAATGACCAATTCCCTGTTAGGCACAATTTCTCCAAATATTTGCAATTTATCTCTAAGATGTGATATCCTCATAATGTTGGATTGCATAGAGTCTCCTTTGTTCATCTTCATATCTTTGAGTTTATCTTTCAAGGAGAGGACTTCATTCAAATTGTTGACTTCATACATATCGGTTATCTTATCATACATGTCCTTAAAATTCCTCAAATTTCCAACATATGCAAGTAAATTATCTTGTAAACCATAATCTATAATTTGTTTTTATTTTAACTCATCTTTCTTATGCTTGTTCTTAGTAGCAACAGAAGCATTCTCCGAAGACTCAGGTACTTTTCCTTGAATGAATTCCAAAAAATTCATTGTTATTTGCTATGATCTCCAACCTGATTTTCCATGCAACAAAGTTAGATGAGTTGCCCAACTTCTCATGCTCCTTGAAGAAAAAGGAAGACATCTTGATTTGATTATATAAGCTCCTTCAACTTTCCAAATATGATTGCTTCAATGCTTGTCTCCTTTTGGGCTTGTCCTTCACCTTAGCTTTGATACCATGTTAAATTCTACACCGCTCTATGTTGTTTCTGTCATACTAGGAGGTAACTCCTCAAATGTAATCGTATTATTCATTCAGGTTGTTCATTATTATATACAAGAGGGAGTGACTGTTCAGTTCATCTCCCGATGACTCTTCATTTTCTCTATTATTTACTTACACTAATTACGGTTGTTCACCCAATCCCTATGATTAGGTGTCAACATTCCCCCCCTTAATCTGAAGGGATGTTGGTGAGTCCAAGCATCATTCTGAATCTTTCAAGATTTTCTCTTCCAAGCACTTTGGTGAAGATGTCTGCAATATGCTCATTAGTGGAACAATGGCGAAGATGAATTGTTTTTGCCTCAACATGATGTCGAATGAGATGATATTTTGTATTGATGTGATTTGTTCGATCATGGAACTTTGGATTCTTGGCCAACTTTATTTCCGAGGTATTTTCAATCATGAGTGGAGTCAATTGTACTTGTTTTATCTGCAAATATTCTAGAATTTTCCTGAGCCACACAATTTATTTTGTTGCCTCAACTGCTGCCACATATTCTACCTCTATTGTGGAATCTGCTCGAACTGATTATTTGCGTGATCTCCAAGAGACAACTCCTGATCCAATACTCATAGCATAACCCGAAGTAGATACCCCAATTTCTTTGTCTCCATCGAAGTCTGAATCAGAGCATCCAATCAAGCTGAAGTCGCCCACCTATGTATACTTGATTCCAAAGTCTTGAGTTCCCTTCAAGTACTTTAGAACTCTTTTTGTAGCAGACCAATGTCCCTCACAAGGCTTTTGCATAAACCTGGAAGGATCCAACAACAAACGAAAATGTCTGGTCTGGAGAAGTTAGGTAGGTGAGACTTCCTACAGCTGTCTATACTTGTTGCATCCTCAAATTATTTTCCTTCAATGGATGTGAGCTTTAAGTTTTGTTCCATTGGAGTAGTCAGAGGATTGCATTCAATCATGCCAAACCTGTTCAACAGATCTCCAATGTACTTCTTTTGAGAAAGGAATATGGACTTCAAATGTTGAGTTACCTCAATACCAAGATAGTAATGAACATAGCCTAAATCATTCATTTCAAAACCTTTCCTCAATTCCTTCTTTATGGATGCAATGTATCTCTCATTGTTCCCTGTCATCGAAATATCATCTACATATACCACATGATATACAACTATTTTTTCAACCTTCTTGACAAACAAAGTTACATCATCAAGATCATAATGTTTGAAATTGAGTTTCAGAAGATGCTCAGTTAGCTTTTCATACCAGGGTCGCGGTGCTTGTTTGAGGCCATACAAGGATTTCACAAGTTTGCATACTTTATGTTCATGTCCTTTTACAACAAATCCTTTAGGCTTTGACATAAAAACATTCTCTTTTAGATCTCCATTCAAGAACACAGTTTTTACATCCATTTGATGGACTTTCTAACCATTCTAAGCCGCTAGGGCAAGTGTGTTCGGATGGTAGCCCATTTTGTTGTGGGGGCAAAAGTCTCCTCATAATCAACCCCTTCCTTCTGTGCAAAACCTTTTGCCACAAGCCTGACTTTGTGCTTGTCAAGTGAGCCATCAACTTTATACTTGTTCTTGTAGACCCACTTGTAGCCAATTGGTTTGGTTCCCAATGGAGGATCAACCAGCTTCCAAGTGCCATTATTTATCAAGGCATCATACTCCTTCTGCATTGCTTCTTTCCATTCATCATGAGAGGCAACTTATTTAAAGGAAGTTGGTTCAAAATTTGTAGATAAATTCAATTCATAATCATAAGAAACATCCATACCAATAGGTAAATGAGAGTCATCTACATCACCTCCATTTTGCCGTGTTGAATTTCTAGTTCCTGTCTTTCCAACCTCATCAGGATGAACACTTTCAAGTGTCTTTGTCAGCCACTTTGGGGGACCTTTCTGAGATGGTCCAAGCTGCTCTGTTGATTGAGTTGCGACTGAATCAAGGTTGATTCTCCCAATTTTGTCAATCACATCACTCAAAATATCATCTGTTGTTGGAGTTTCATGCAGGGGAGAGAGTGCTTCAGAAGAAGATTCCACAGGTTGATCTATTATAGGAATCCCCCATTCAAGATGTGGAATCTGATTATCAAATTCTTGAAATGATTTTGCATTTTTGAATATATCCAAGTGATCAAGTTGCCGCTCAACAACATTGTCAGTTTTGGATGATTCAAGGAAGATTACATCTCTAGATACAACAAAATTTTTATTGACTTCATCATAGAGACGATATGCTTTGGAGGTATTTGAATACCCAAGGAAGATACATTTACGACTTCTTGCACCAAGTTTGTTTCTATGTACCTTTGGTATCAAGGCATAACTTGTGGAACCAAAGACCCTGAGATGCTTTGCCGAAGGAATGTGCCCATACCACATTTCATAGGGAGTCTTGTTTCTAATACAATTAGATGGACATCTATTCTTTATATATACAACACATAGATCTACATCTGCCCAAAACATCATTTTTACATTTTTGAAAAACATCATGGAGCGCACCATATTTAAGATTGTCCTATTCATTCTTTCAGCTACTCTATTCTGTTGGGGATTATAAGGCACAGTTGTTTGATGTTTGATCCCATGTTGGCGAAGATAGTTTTCAAATTCATTTGAAGTGTATTCTTTTCCATTATCAATGCGAATAGACCCAATACAATATTGTGCATCATTTTCAATCCATGTATGAAAGTTCTTGAATGTTTGAAAAGCATCAGATTTGTTCTTCAATAAATAAACCCAACACATTCTGGTGTAGTCATCAATATATGTCATCATATATTTATTTCCATTTGCAGAAGGAATAAGCATTGGACCACACAAATCTGAATGAATGAGTTCAAGTTTTCTATGTGCTCTGGAATGTGAATCATGAAAATACTGTTTGCTATTCTTTCCTAGAATGCAAGCATCACATTGCTTAAGTTTCCTAGGAATTGTAGGCAAAACAGTAACACCATATTTCTTCAACAGGTGGAGGCTGTCATAGTTCAAGTGTCCAAATCTAGCATGCCATAATAAACTTGATGGAAATTTACCTTCTTGATAATGAGAATTGTATGAGAAATTTTGTGCACGAGGAGAGGTTTCCCTGCAGCTTGAGAAGCCTTTCTTCTTCTATCTCTGTCATGACAAGTGAGTGGTATGATGATTTTCTCACCTCAAGCTTGCCATCAAACATATGAATGGAGTGTCCTTGCTGGCAAATGTGGACCAAGGACAACAAGTTTCTCCTCAGCTATGGGAGATATAAAACATGATGCAGAAGAAAGTCTGGAAGACTAGGCAATTTAAGCCTGAATGTACCAAGCCATGATGGCTTGAGTTTTGATTTGTCTGCAAAGTATACTGCTCCATCAACATTGTCAGAAAATTCTTCAAAAAAATCTCTTCTAAAATTCATGTGGCAAGTTGCTTCTGAATCAAGCAACCAATCATTTTTTGAAGAAGCAAGTGAAGCATTAAATAAGTCTTCATTTACTCCAATATTACAATGTGCCACAACATAGTGAGCGGATTTAGGTGCTTTTCCTTTCTCTTTGTCATTTATTTTACCTTTGGGTTGGTTTCTTTCATGCTCAATTCAGTCGCAAGGCAACTTTTATGTGGATGCATCATGTGATCCATCTCTTTTGCAGCGTATGTAGTGCAAAACTAACTTTTCTCCTTGAGAGTGTCTGCCCCCCTGCCTCTGAAATTTCTTCCTCTTCCTCTTCGACCACCTCTTCCTCTCAAAGAATCTTGAGAAATATTCTTGTCTCTATGTGCAAGGCACACAACCTCTTCAGAAGACTGAGGAGCTGTCTTCTTCCCAAAAGATTTCTCTCTTTCAACAATTTTTTTCACAAGGGAGTCAAAGGTAATATCTTTGAGGTTTCCATTTTCTTGTATTGAATCAAGATAATTTGAGTAAGTGGGATAAAGTGCCTTGAGAAAAGCTATCATAGGAATGTCCAGTTCAACTTTAGTGACTTTGATATCATGCATAGTAGATTTTACTTTTGATGCAAGAGCAAGAGGATCATAATTTTGTAATTCAAGGGTGAACAATTTAATCGTGAGTTGAACAAATTCAAGTGCAGAGTGTGAGTCATAGAGTTCCTTTAGTTTTTGTAAGGCTTCAAAAGCATTTGAAAATGGCGAAATATGGCGACTCACCTCTTCATTTACTGATGCTGCAATCAATGTATGAGCCTTGCTATTCTTATTTTCCCAAATGGTGAATTCCTTGTCTGAGGTAGATTGTTATGGCTCTTTGTCTCTGTCTCCAACACACATTCCTTTCCACAGCTCATTATGAATGAGAGTGTGTTTGATTTTCCGCGACCATTCAGGATATTTCTCCTTCCCAATGAGAACCACTCCCACAATAGAAATCAATGAGTTCATTTTAGAAATGATTCAGGAGGTTAATGAAAATGAGGTTGTAGTCTGTAATTCGACTACTGGTTAACTTTGTAACCAATCAGCTGTCCTTAAATCTAGTTTTGTACATGGATTTTTCCCTTGAGGGTCCCGCTTATTTGACCAATCATCGCCGGCCCCTCATTTACTTCTCCTTTTATCAAGCGCTTTAATATGCAATGTTGATCTCACTTCTCTAGATCCAATGGATATCACGTCGTTCCTTCACCAACTAACCCGGACGATCTCCACCATCGGTGTGACCCGTGCAATCAAACAACTGTCGTGCAATCTCATAACGGAACCAAAAGGAATTAAAACCCCAGTTCATAACCTTATCGTGTCCATTTCTAGCACAAACCTGCGCACACTTTCAAAAGTGATATTCGTCCGGTCACTCATTAAACGGATGGTTCGATCACTCTGAACCTTAAACTCCTTTTAATAACCACATCGTGTCTGAAATTTAAATTAAATCACATGCATCTTTCGACGTGATCACTGTATGACCTGACCCGACTAATCGAATGGCTATCACATCACCTACTTGCCAACTAGCTTGGCCGATCTCCACTGTCGATCAATCCTGCTTGATCCAACAGCTATCGTGTAATCTTGCGTGAAATTTTGCACAATGCATAATAAGTCGAGAGCACGCAAGAAAAGTGGTTTTCCCATACTATGTGTCAAACACTAAGGTTAATTGCATGAAATTTAGGAATACCACTTCCAACCTTTAGGGCACGCGAGATACCGCTTACCACTTGCCGAAGACTACCCACGTGCTTAATTCATATTTTAATAAAGACGCTTAAGAAAAGGTTTTGCGCTTAAACTTAGTATTAATGCTTAACACTAATTGGCTTTGATTTATAAATAAATTGTATAAACAGAGAAAAATACCCTATTAGGGTCCAGAATGCCAATACAAAGTCATAAGAGAATTTCATTCATCACACTCGTGTTTAACACTATGAAACCAAGAGAGTGATACCTCAATTGTGCTTGTGAAGCAGTTGCCTCACATAACCAGCCGAAAGTCTACAGCAGTTTCCAGAGAGGGGAAGCAGTGGCGATAGAGGAGTTACAAAGCAGAGAGGGAAGCCAAAAATGGTGTTGGCTCTGATACCATGTCAGACCAGGAGGTAACTCCTCAAATGTAATCGTATTATTCATTTAGGTTGTTCATTATTATATACAAGAGGGAGTGACTGTTCAGTTCATCTCCTGATGACTCTTCATTTTCTCTATTATTTATTTACACTAATTATAGTTGTTCACCCAATCCCTATGATTAGGTGTCAACTGTTTCAATTAATTTTATCCCAATTCAATTATTCAATTATAAATATTTTCAATAACAATTAATATTTCCAATCATCAATAGTAATTGAAGATAGAACAATAAATGCAATGACAAAGGAGACAATCAACACATTAACAAGAGACACCAGATTTGGTCAAAGATCAGGGAAAAAACCCACTATTGGGAAAACCCTTTGAAACTCTTCATCTATTAGATTGTCATAAAATGTTCAGTAGAGAGTACAATGATCCCAATACAAAATCATTTAGCAAAATTAACCCAAAAACATTCAGAAATATAATCCTAGCATCAACCCAGATCAAATTCAACTTGTCCCGCCTTTAGTCAACTGAGGTTAAATGTCAAACTCCAACCCTAGAGCTCAACTAACGAATATTGATTTTGAGGAGCTTGCGGTTGTGACCGAAAACCCTAGAACACGTGCGAGCTTCGAACCTTGTATTTTTGGACCTGTATGAATCACTTTCCTCGACCCAAACTCAGACCTGTGCTAACAAATAAATGAAGAAGAGAAGAAGATGATTCTTGGTGATGTCCAAATCAGCTTGAGGTCACTTACATTTATAGGCTTCCAAGGGTGACCAATTTCTTTTTAGGGTTGACCTGTCCAAATGTGCACATGTCAGATTTTCTTCAAAAGTACACCTTCCCTTGTCCAAATTGAGCACTTAAATAGTCAAAATTGGTCCTCTTCAGAAGGGGAATATAGACCCATGGTTGGGATTTGTCACTGAGCTGCAAAATTAATAGGTATCCCAAAGTGCACCTAGACTTGTCCCAAAAACAACTTTGTTGTTTCTTGCCAACTGATGGTCTTTTTATACAGCATTAGAACTGGCATCTTGCTAAACTTGTCAACTACCACATAGCTGTAGTCATGTCCCTTCCTAATTGTTGGTAAACCTCCCACAAAGTCCATGGAAATGCTTTCCTAAGGATGAGTGAGTACAGGTAAGGGATGAAATATAACTTGTTTCTTGTTATTAGGCTTGTTGATACAACAAAGCATGCATCTTCTTCTGAACCTAGCTACTTGTTCTTTCATATTGGGCCAATACACATACCTTTGCAAGTTGGCCATTTTATTCCCTACATGAAAGTTCCCTGCAACCTTGGAGGTGTGAGCCTCTTTAATCGTCTGCAATCGCTTAGCTTTAGGAACACATAGCTTATCCAGCCTATAAAATAACCCATCTTGGAGATGGTAGTTGACACAACCTAAACTGCATTACCCACATTATGCAAATAAAATTGCATGTCACACTATGTACCAGGAATTTTAATATTCCTACTCAGTAAAACCTTCTTAAACCAAGGTTTAATTCTCTTAATTAAATGCTTAAGTAGAAGCTATTTAATCACATGTTAATCAGATTATACCCGTGGATTTTCTTACCGTCCGATCCACAACAAACCTGACCAATCACCTTCAACTGCGTGTCGCACAACTGATGTATATATTTCAACAATTGACTTTTGGGTGCTCCAAATTACCATCGTCGATCTGTCCCATCTGATCCAATGGCTATCGCGACGTATCACACGCCAACTAGCCTGACCGATCTCCACTGTATATTTCATTTACCTCAATCCAACGATGATTGTGTAATCTCGCGTGATTACTAACACGATACATAATAGGTTGAAAGCGCACGAGATAAGTAGTTTTACTTCCCCACCGATGTGCTACGTGTCAATCCCTTAGGTTAATCATGTGAATTTGTAAAAGATCGTTTACCATTTTGAGACCGCGCGAGATACTACTTACCACTTTCGTAGACCGCTCCATTGTTCTGCTGTCACATGGTTTAATCTGACCCCTTTACTTCTTGACTTTATTTTTCACGATAAGATCTTCGCCGATCCTATTCTATCAACCTTGTCCATTGATTTGTCTGATCCAACGGTCCCTATGCATGGTTACTTCATTTCTTCCTCCTTTCCTTTCTTTGTCTTTATGCAATTCCTCAGTGTACTGGTCTATTCATCCGACTCGCCTATACGATTTTTTATGCATCTATCATTTATGAGATTATTCAATCACTTCTGATTGTTGTAATCCTCCTCTGTGCAATGTCCTCTCTCTGTTCTTTTGTGGTTTAGGTTTTCTCCAGGGTTTCTGGTCTTTGTTTGTTCTTTAGCACAACTTCCTCCTAAACTTACTTCTACGTGCTTTTAAGCGCTATCACATTTGAACTCCAAATTTGATCCTTCAATCTGATTCAAATGATTAGACCACTATCCTTCAGTCCACACCTCTGCGTTCTAATTTAATTCCACCTGCATACATATACTATGCATAATTACTCTAATTCACACACAATTTATAATTCCATTAATCAATACACACCACACAACTCAAGAATCGAATTCTCTGTCTTTATAAATAGTTATTTACATAATGAATCTCTCTCTATGGCCTGATTTTCTAATCAGTGGCCCTTTCCCTTTCCTGCTCGTAGGCTTACAGTCAAACCCTATCTAATCTCTAAATTTTGATTCTCACTCTAACTCACTAACTAACTCTCTCTATGCCTTTTAAGCTTACATTTACACAAAGGTTTTGTAACCCATTTTGGTTCAGATCCTTAATCTTTTGAACTAAATCCTGAATATCCTATAAGTCCACTTTTGACTCAACCAATCCATAAGGATCCTCTCTAGTTCCACAAACCATGAAACCAATTCCTAAGCTAATATTTGCAATTGATTATCAAATCTCTCAATCCTAATGGACTCTTAACTAGCCTAAATCTCTCATGTTCTCCAACATTCGAGAACATTTACAATATTCCTCACAATATCTAATTAATTCCTATTCTTCATATCTCTCGTAAAATTACTTAAAAAACTTAATAATTACATTAATTTAATTCTCAAGAAATCAATTTCCTTGAAAACACAAGACCCCTTATGTCTACTGATGAAATTAATGAGTTGGATGCTCCTGGATTAGACTCACAAGGTTAAAATAATCATGATCTCTAGATCATGTGCTCCCAATCTTTGTCCTCCTAGATCCCATACCTTGTTCTGTAATTTGTCTTTGGTTTCTGCTATTGTTTGTTGATGTTCTCTAGGTCTCCACACTTTATGTTGCTTTGCCCCACTAGCTATGCTTTCACAATTTGCTGTTGTTTTTCTCTTGCTGCTGCTTGGCCCTCTTACTGTTGTTTCCTTCTAAGGCACCTTCTTCATCAACCTTATTATTCTTCCAATATCTATGCCCAATTTATCTTCAGACTGTTGTTTTTATCTTCTCTTGAAGTTGTCGGATTCTTACTACCGCCCTTTCATCCTTAACCTCTTGTGACTTTCCAAACAACCTTTGTTTAATATCTACAAATTTACTTTCAAAAAATAATTTGTCTTCCAATTCCCCTTGTACTTGATTCCTCTCAATTACATCATTATGTTGTTCATCAATTCCAACATATTTTCCTTCCTTTTCCTTAACAACCCTCAGTCATTGTCCTTCACTTCCTTAACTGATTTAGATAGTCAATTTAATTTCTTCAAGCATGTTATCTTCTCGCTTTTCATTTTCCTCATCAACATGTCCGACCTGGCAACTTCCAGTCTTCTTCAGTTCTAAAAATGACTCTTCAACTTGAAACATGTCTGTCTCATTTTCATGAAATCATGTAATCATAAAACAATTATCAGAATTAAAAATATAAGGCCTCATTACCTTCTCTTTCTCTAGCAATGTCTCAGTATGCTGCTTTGATTTTTTCTCCTCTATCAGCACATCAATATGCTGATTCCACCTCTCTACAAAATTCTCTAAAGGACTCTCGAAATTGTTAGCAAGTCTCTCTTCCACACCATCTGCTTCAATGATGCCTTTCTACTCTTGTCCACTATAGTGAAATCCTTCCTCCACAATCATACTATCATACTCTGAGTTTTCCAGCAAATATTCCAACAATTTTATTTCTCTTTGACACTTCATAGGTACTTCATCATCACTTATAGTTCTTGCATTTATGCACAAATTATCA
The DNA here is from genome assembly GCA_000404065.3 of Pinus taeda. NCBI lineage: Eukaryota > Viridiplantae > Streptophyta > Pinopsida > Pinales > Pinaceae > Pinus > Pinus taeda. The sequence continues at coordinate 49,710 of APFE031435913.1, forward strand.
GTTTGAAAATTACAAGGTTCAACAGTCTCAATTGTTGCTTCATATATCAGCTCTTCAGGCTGAATCTCATCTCCTTATTTCACAAGAAATTGTTCCTACGTTGTAGTAACTTCAAACATCAATGTATTACTAAATTCTTTCTGTTGTAATAATTCACTGTTTTTCTCATTCAATAGACATTCTCCATCCTTCTTTACTTTAGAGTATTTATCTTCTGAAAGATACTCTTCCATACTTTTGACAGCTTCAAAAGACTACTCATCTTCTGCAAAATCTGTAATCACATAAAAATTATTAGATTAAAAAATACAAGGTTTTACATCCACCTGCAGATCTGAATTTGTCCAACAGTCTAGAAAATCATCAATAATTCCTTCGTCAGCAAAGTAAACTTCTTGTTGTCTTGAATTCGCACAATGGTTCATAAGATCTTTCACAGATCTCCAGTCTTCATCTTCACTTAGAACTTCATCTTGTTCTGCTTCACAAATTGAAACTTCCATTCTCAACTCATATTCTCTGAGTTTTTCATATTTCAATTTATCATTCATTACCTTTTCAAGCTTCATCAGTGCTTCTCCTAACTACATATTCACCTATTGATTTATCTTCTCTTGTTCTGCCACTTTACTTTCTTCCTCATGACACAACCATGCCTTTGGTCTTCTTTATTCATCTGCAACATCTTCATCAATATCTCAAGATGAACTGCAATCTTAGCCTTATCCCTCTCATATTCTTCTTCACTTAATTGTCTTTGTATGTCATTTGCCTTGGAATCCTCTTTCTCCACCTTTCTTCTACTCTGGTCTTCCTTAGAACCTTTACTATGACTATCAATAGTCATTTTCTCCTTTATCTTCATGAGTTCCTCACTCACTTACTCTGAGCTGTACTAAAGCCTCTGTAACAGCAAGCCCTCCCTATTGTCACTTACCTCACCAAGCTCTCCTCTGTACTAGGTTCTCTATTCTCTTGAACCTCTTTGAGCACTTCTCTATGCTCTTTCTAGGCTTCAACTCATCCGCACCTTTTAAGAACACAATTGTCCTCTTGTATTTCAATCACAAATGAAATACAAGGTTCTGGTCGCCTCTTCTTTCACTCGGAAATTCTTACCAACTTTCTTCATTATTGCTTCTTTTCTTTTGCCGAGATACCTTCTTTTGTCTACAACATGAATTTTGCAACACAATCTTCAAACCAAATTAAACAAAGCATATCATCTCACCTTCAAGATCTCTGCATGATCTTGTTCTCCCATTCATCTGCACTTTGAATGGATTGTTCCCTATTTCTTTGCATCTACAAATTCTGCTACACTTTATCTCTATGTGCCTATTGTTTGTCAGATTTAAAATCTGATCTCCTCTTGCTTCCTTTCATCGCCATTCACCTGTATACACACCTTCAAAACATAACCTTGTTTTAAATTTTCTCAAAGAATTCTTACACACAGAGTTTCCTTATTCAACTCTGATACCAAAAATTGACGCAACCTAATCTACATTTACCCACATTATGAAAATAAAATTTCATGTCACACTATGTACTAGGAATTTTAATATTCCTGCTTAGTAAAACCTTATTAAACCAAGGTTTAATGCTCTTAATTAAATGCTTAAGCGGAAGCTATTTAATCACGCGTTAATCAGATTATACCCGTGGATTTTCTTACCGTCTGATCCAAAAAAACTTGACCAATCACCATCAATCACATGTCACACAACTGATGTATTTATTTCAACACTTGAATTTTGGGTGCTCCAAATTACCATCATCGATTTGTCCCGTCTGATCCAATGGCTATCGCGACGTATCACACACCAACTGGCCCGAGTGATCTCCACCGTATATTTCATTTACCTCAATCCAATGATGATCCTGTAATCTCGTGCGATTAATAACATGATACATAACAAGTTGAGAGCACACGAGATAAGCGGTTTTGCTTCCCATCGATGTGTTACATGTCAACCCCTCAGGTTAATTGCGTGAATTTGTAAAATATTGTCTACCATTTTGAAACCACACGAGATACTACTTACCGCTTTCGTAGACTGCTCCATTGTTCCGCTGTCACGTGGCTTAATCTGATCCTTTCACCTCTTGACGTTATTTTGCACGATAAGGTCTTCGCTGATCCTATTCTACCAACCCTGTCCATTGATCTATCTGATCCAATGGTCCCTGTGCATAATTACTTCATTTCTTCCTCCTTTCCTTTCTTTGTCTTTATGCAATTCCTAAGTGTATTGGTCTATCCCTCTGACTCGCCTATACGATTCTTTATGCATTTATCCCTTTTGAGATTATTCAATCACTTTTGATTGTTGTACTCCTCCTCTGTGCACTGTCCTCTCTCTGTTATTCTATGGTTTATGTTTTCTCCAGGGTTTTTGATCTTTGGTTGTTCTTCAACGCAACTTCCTCCTGAACTTACTTCCACGTACTTTTAAGCGCTATCACATTTGAACTCCAACTTTGATCCTTCAATCTCATTTAAATGATTATACCATTATCCTTCATTCCCCACCTCTGCGTTCTGCTTTAATTCCACCTGCATACATATGCTATGCAAAATTACTCTAATTCACACACAATTTATAATTCTATTAATCAATACATACCACACAACTCAGGAATCGAATTCTCTGTCTTTATAAACAATTATTTACATAATGAATCTCTCTCTCTAGCCTGATTTTCTAATCAGTGGCCTTTTTCCTTTCATGCTCGTAGGCTTACAGTCAAACCCTATCTAATCTTTGAATTCTGATTCTCACTCTAACTCACTAACTAACTCTCTTTATGCCTTTTAGGCTTACATTTGCACAAAAGGTTCTGTAACCCATTTCGGTTCAGATCCTTAATATTTTGAACTAAATCCTGAATATCCTCTAAGTCCACTTTTGACTCAACCAATCCCTAAGGATCCTCTCTAGTTCCATAAACTGTGAAAGAAATTCCTAATCTAAGATTTACAATTGATTATCAAATATCTCAATCCTTATGGAACCTTAAATAGCCTAAATCTCTCATGTTCTCCAACATTCGAGAACATTTACAATATTCTCACGATATCTAATTAATTCATATTCTTCATATCTCCCATAAACTTACTTAAAAACCTTAATAATTACATTAATTTAATACTCAGGAAACCAATTTCCTTGAAAACAAAAGACCCCCTATATCTACTAAAATACAATGAAATTTCTTAGCTAGATGATCCCGCATCAATAGTCAACGCTGTTGTCAACATTGTGCACATGAATCTGACTCTACAACTGTTGAAACACCTCCTTGAAGTCTTCATCCTTTGAATATGCCTCTCTGTATGCATCCTGGGTGAATGACTCCATGTGCATTAGAGTTCCTAAAGTTGTGATCTTTGATGTGGGTGGCCTTGAAAGCATGTCAACCAACTTGTTTGTGTTGCCCTTATTGTACTTTATCACTAAATGAAACTGTTGTATAAACCCCATCCACTTGTAATGTTTTGTTTGTTGTAGCTTACTCTGGGCCTATAAATACTATAGTGGTTGGTGATATGTGTGGATTATTGTCTCCTTTACTATTAGATAACACTTCCACTTCTTCATATCTTGCACCAAGGCATAAACCTCCTTGTTGTAGGTAGGGTAGTTAAGAATTTCCCCATGAAAAACTTTAGAATGGTAGCATACAAGCCTTCCCCTGTGCATCAATACCGCTCCCATATCATATGCACTTGCATCTATCTCCACTTCAAAGGACTAATACAAGTTTGGTAATGCCAGAACTATTGCTTGAATGATCTTCTTTAACTCTTCAAAGCCCTTCATTTAACCCTTTCCCTACTGGAAACTTTTTCCACTTGTTGTTATGGCATGGAGTGGTGTTGCTACCACTGAAAGAAAGGCTATGGATTTACTTAGGTATTGTGTTGCCCCAATGAAAATATTAACCTCACAAACATTAGTAGGAACTAACCATTTCATGATGGCCTCCATCTTGGCAGGATCTATATTTAGCTCTCTGCCACCTATCATATACCCCATACACACCAAAGACTATTGTGCAAATGCACACTTATTGACATTTCCTGGAAAATAGTGTTTCTTTAATGTCTCCAACACCCATGTCAAATGTGTAATGTGCTCCTCCCAGGTAGCATTGTATACCAATTTATCATCCAAATAGACAATAACAAATGAATCTATAAAATGGCACAATATAACATACATTGACCTCATAAATGTAGTTGATTTCATATGCTAAATGGAATTACTAAGCACTCATATAAACCTTGCATGGAATTGAACCTAGTGATATCCAGACTTTAAGTCCATCTTGGTGAAGTATTTCACTTGTTGCAATCGATATAGCATATCATCTATCTTGGGTAAGGGATGCCTATTCTTGAGCATGATTTTGTTTAACGCCCTGTAATCAATACACATCCACCAAGTCCCATCCTTCTTTCGCACAATGATGATAGGTGACCCACATGGTGATGTAGTTGGTTGAATGACACCCTGTTCCGTTAGTTGTTACAATTTTTTCTTCACCTTGCTTGCTTCTATAACAGATTGCTTGTGCAACCCAATGTTTGGTAATGGGGAGTCCGATCATAGTTGGATCTCATGCTTGAGTTCCCTCTTAAGTGGCAACCCCTTAGGCTCTCTAAACACATCCCTATATGCCTATAGTGACTCTTTTTGTTGTTATTTTTGTTTCTTAGTACACCCCTCTAGGGATACCTTGCCTCTTGTAGACTCTTCTATGTACAGATTAATTTTCTCTTAAAAATAGTAAAACATACTTCTTATTGGAACTAATCAATTTCTTGGCTTGGTTAGCACTCACCAACGAAACTTTTGACTTGCCTTTGTGTGGATTGATGGTGAATGATTTTCCATACTTAACGAGCCAACACTAGTTGGCTCTCCGGAGGAATATTACATTTCGCATGTACATGTAGGGAATTCCAAACATGACTCCACATACATCAAGGGGAAGTACATTTAGTTTTACTTCATCAATAAAATCAACACTAATGGTAAATCTAATCTTGCACTATTTTGTTACCTACAACTCTACATTGTTATTTACCCATCCTAATGGATATGGGCTTAGATGATCACGAAATTTCAATCCAAATTTTCTTACCAACTCTGCTACAATGAGATTTGCTTGTGATCTTGAGTCAAATAGAGCATTAATTTTTGTCTCCTTGATTGGTAACTTTATGTGGAAGAGTTTGGTAATTTCTTTCTCTTCCTATTACTAAAGGTTACTGAGATTCACCTCCTTTTGCACTGACATATAAACAATTTTCTCATCCACATCTGAGTTTCTTTCAACCTAATTGCTCAAATCGATGGCCATGCAATTCTTCTTCTTATTTTGTTTCTTTTTTATCTTTAAGTTAAGCTTTGAATGCAAATTCTAGCACTTCTTTGTATGACCATCAATGATCTAGTGGTTGTTGGGATCTTTGCATTGGTGTGTTGTAGCTATCATATTTTTATCTTTTCTCCTTTTCCACTTCTTCTTCCCCTCCTTAGAAGTGTCATGTTTCTCCTTTTGCTTCGATCCACTTGATTTCCCTTTCTTTAGGCCTATGTTCTCCAACTATTGAGCCTATACGCAAGCCTTGTCCACTGATCTAGGCTTGAATAGCATTACTTGCTTCCATAGATGGTTGTGTAGACCCTCAAATACTTGACGAGTAAATCTAGGTTCTTTGGGAAGATACTCATCATTATGGCCATCTTTATGAACTTTGTGGTGTACTCCTCTAAGCTTTGCCCTGACTTTTTCCTAAAGTAGTAGCATTAGATCCATTGGTCCTCTACATACCGATTAGGGTAAAATTGTGACTTTATGAGGGTTTGAGATCCTCCCATATAGTCACTAGAGGATCTCCATCCAACCTGAAGATCTTTGTGTGGCTTTCCCACGATGTCAAGGCATGGCCCTCTAATTTCAGCCATGCAAATGAAATATTTATTTCTTCCTCAATATGGACACTAATATACACTTCTAATTGCTATAACCAGTGATTTAGGTTTAGAGCATCGATCTCACCTTGGTACAACTTTATATTAACCTTCGCTTCCATTTTGAATAGGTACTATGAATTATTCACAACACTCAAACTAGGTTGATCTATTTTTAGTCCTTTCTTTTGTTGGTACTATTTTTCTTCCTGATCTCCTCACCTCTCCTCTAATGTTTCTTCTGCATTAGAACCCACATATTCTTCAAATGTCCCAATCTTATTTCTCAGGGTCAACATTAGGAGATTCATATTATGGCTTATATCCAAAATTTGTGCTTCCATCTGCAGAAACCTCTCCTCTACAAGATCACGAAGGTGATTCATAAATTCATCGGCCATGACTAGGGTTTTACAATTTTGGCATGTACGATCTATATCCCCTACAAATATCCACAATATACCTAAAGAAACCTACAATCATACCAATATGATCTGTAAACTATTGTGGATATTCCACTAGACAGTTCACCACAACAAATCTAATAAAGCTATATTTAAAAATATGAAATCTACACTATTGTGGTTTTATTTTCTTTAGATTTCTGGATATGTAGATTATTATTAATTGTTGCACAGTTAGCATTGTTAAGATGGATGGTGGTAGCAACTGTGTTGGAATTGACGTCAAATTTATGCATGGCATGCTGGTTCTAATGGAAACTAGAATGAAGTTATGTCAGCCTCAGTACATAGATAAGATGGAGATTGTTGGCAATGGTGATTGTGGCATGGATGTCAATTGGGATAGTATTGATGACAATTGGGTTAGGGTGGCAGATGCATAGTATGTTTGGAATTACCTGTGGTATGTTTCTTGCTCAGTTGAATTTGGTGCCTTGTTTAGAGTCAAAGGGGTAGATATAACTTTGATTTCATTTTTTCCTCAGGAGATCAGCTTAGATTCTCTTGGAAATGGAATAGTTGGATAGTGCTTAGAAAGAGATTTCCAACAATATATTGAAGTTTAAAAATGGCATCTTGCAGGATTGAGAGATATTGTCGGTCAAAGTATGTAAATCAAAAGGTTTGGACTTAGGAAATTCAAGTCCTAATCGGAAGTCGAACTGTGTAGTAAAAATTCAATGGGGAAATCCTCCCCGACCCTCGATTTGTGTGGGACCAACTACCTAGTCGATCCCTTGGACCAGTTGGTAGTTGACTAAGTCAGGAGGTTACATCAAGAGATCATAAAACCAACCTCGACCTCTAACCTATGTGGGACTTGGTGCAGGAAGACAAATAACAAGGGTGATATGTGGAGCATAGGTGCAAGATGGCGTCAACTCAGAGTGACATGGAAAAAAAACAAAAGGACATTTGGCATGTGTTTTGGCACTTTCAAGAGGCCAAGTGGGACAAATCCAGGTGGCACGTGTCACCATGTGGCTCTGATGATGTCAACCTAATATAGGCATGACGTAAGCTAATGATGTGGAAAAGTTCTTGAGGTGCGTGCTAGGGGGTTGGTTTGGTAAAGTTTTTCCATGTATTTGCTTTTCAGAATTGAATGAATAAAACATGCCAAAACAATGGAAATGGACCCAAGTCAGACTGCTAGGTCTAGTCAGGAAGTTGAAGGATAATACAGGTGAATAGTAGGCATAGCAGGTTGACTTATGAACTCCTGACCAACATTGGAAGGTGCACCTAGGTCATGGTTATGTAGTGGCTTTTATGTGTTAGACGACCAAGGGCTTTTGTGATAGATGCAATATGGGGATTTCATATAAACTGTTAGGTAAACTTGACTCGGGATAGAGTCAAAGTTGACCAGGTTAAACAGTGATGGTTTTGGGGCACATGGTATTGTGCACCCATAGTATTTTGCTCGTGGTATTATATGTAATGGAGATTATAAAAGGCTAGAAGGACTTGATTGTAATGCAAGACCTAGAGGTAAGCGGTGAAGGCTCACTTGGTCGGATTGGCCAGGGTTTTGGCCAATGCTAGTAAGATCTTATTAGGTTGGGTTTTTCCCCGAATTTGGGGTTTTCCCGGATAAACATTTGTGTTTATGTGTTTATGGTTGTTGCTGGTTATTTTTGTATTTATTCCTCTCAATAATTATTTATGTTATGCAGTAAATTTCTTAACAACTGGTATCAGAGCCAGATATTGGCTTCAAAGGGATTCTTTGATGCCAGGGGTTTATAGTCCCTGATGAGATCAATGCAGCCTTTTTACAGATCTGGGTTTGGAAAATAATGGTGGAACAATCGTATGCGGAAGAACCTCGAGGAGAGTGTGTGGAAGATATTGCCGTAACTACCAGGGATCGCAGTGCATTTGTGATATTTACCGGTTTGGTACATGCTGACGAATTGTTTGAGGTTCATGCGGCTTCAAAAATTGTTCATTTTCTGCTAGGTGAGGCCACCGATGTTGGAATCTACGAGGTCCTCATCGGGCTCACAGTTGGAGTGGTTTGATAGAAGTTTTTGAGCAAATCAAATTGAGAGAGGATGGATCAGAATTGCAACAACAATTAAAACTATATATAATAATAATAATAAATAAATAAAATAAAATAAAATAGCATTTAATGAAGTCAAAATTATTGCATGTAAATGAGCATACTACTATAAGACCTGGTAAGGCATGTGTACCCCTCGGTGATCACCGGTAAAGTCTGGGTTAGACCTAGGTGATAGGGGGGATGTCGGGTTAACAATACCCCGGGTAAAAACTCTGAGGGGGGGTAAGAGATAGAGTGAGCGGGATTGTCTCACTTAGTAGGTTTGGCTGGAGTTAGTCAAGGAACCCCAAGTCAAGTTTAAGGGGGGAATTGTTAGGTAAACTTGACTTGGGATAGAGCCAAAGTTGACCAGGTTAAACAGTGATGTTTTTGGGGTACATGGTATTGTGCACCCATAGTATTTTGCATGTGGTATTATATGTAATGGAGCTTATAAAAGGCTGGAAGGACTTCATTGTAATGCAAGACCTAGAGGTGAGCGGTGAAGGCTCACTTGGTTGGATTGGCCAGGGTTTTGGCCAATGCTAATAAGATCTTATTAGGTTGGGTTTTTCCCTGGATTTGGGGTTTCCCAGATAAACATTTATGTTTATGTGTTTATGGTTGTTGCTGGTTATTTTTATATTTATTCCTCTTAGTAATTATTTATGTTATGCAATAAATTTCTTAACATAAACGTGACTTAGCGGTTTAGCCTACAGTCTCTGCACCTGCTGTCTCCATATGAAGGGATGGAGGATTGCGGACTTGGAATTATTTGAGTTTAGCAGAGTTGCAGTTGTAGGTAGTTGTATAGAATAGTGGATCAAGACAGTGTAGGACCACAATTTGTTGGTTACATTAATGAAGTTTGGCTCAATCAAACCTGAGTTCTCCTCATGCCACTAAAAGATAAATGAGAAAATGGACCTGGGAGTAATGGAGATCAAACCAAGCTCAGAAAAGCCATGCAGGAGTACAATTATTAGGTATTAAAGAGAAGGAATGGAGAACCATATTAGTTGTGCATAAATAATTTATGGGTGGTACTCCTTGAGTGTGTAGGTAAGACTAAGATATAATTCTTAGCATAAGAAAGTACTTAGAAGCCCATTCTTTTCATTAATTCAGTTGTCGTGAATGAGAACAAAAGTCAGAGAAGAATGGGAAGCTATGTTGAAGTATTCATGACAAATCCAACTTCATTTAGTGTGTAACAGAGGAAGAAAACATCATATTGCATGAATGCAAGGTTGGGGTGATGCAACATTACTATGAGTGGGCACATAGCTGAGAGAGGCTGAGAAAGGATAAGAGGGCCTATGAATAACTAAGGCTGAGGGTGAGTATTTTTTGTGAAAGGCTAAGAGTTCCTCTGCATAAGAGAAAGGTTGAGTTGATTGTTGATGGTAAAAGGGTCAAGAGTAGAGAACAATATGTGTTGTTGAGTGTATGTCTGATGTATAGGACATAGAGCAGAGAAATGTAGCATGTGTTATTGTAGTGTGAGCAGAGTGAACATAAGACAAAGAGTTGAATGGGCTAAGCAAAGTGAGGGTTGTTGTTGAAAACATAAAGGAAAAAGGGCTGAGTGTATCCTATTGAGTAGAATAGGGGGTTGAGTGAATGAATGAAAAGCTGATAATAGGCAGAGTGCCTTCCATTTATAGTGAGTAGTGATTTTATATTGAGTGTGGGTTGGAGGCTACAAAAATGGGAGTTGAAGTTTCCATATTAGTGGATATATCAAGATAGCTTGGGGGTTGGTGCCTACAGAAATTTGGTGCTTGCTACAAATCCATGAAGCTGCAAGTTGGTGCTTGCAATAAATCCAGGAAGTAGGTGCTTTTGGTAAGTTGGTTAGATGTCTACAGAAGAAGGGAGTTGGTACTTTCTGATAGTAGATACTAGCAAAAAATATAAGGGAGTTGGTGCTTCCTGTGAGTGGGTGCTCACAAAAATTAATTTAATAGAATAGGAGATCATATTTACATCATAATACAAACAAAATTTAGTTGTTTTTATCTTGAAAGGGTTTCCACATTAAACCTTTGTGTCTTATGTGTATGTTTCTCATGGTGTATGTGTTCATGTGTTAATTTGTATTGTTGGTATACGATATGTTGTTGATGATCACATGAATAATTTCCAAGCTTGAATGTGAAATTAAAAATTGGCATAAAAGTAAAAGTAATCCTAAATACTAATTTAGCTGCCCCCCCATCCCCAATCAGTATTGACATTGTTTCCAACAATTGGTATCAGAGTTAGGTTCCTTCAAGAAGAGCTTAACCGCTTGAAGGTAGATCAAAATGAAACATGGGTAATAAATCTTGGTTTACACCAAAGGGAGCTCCATTTTTTAATGGAATAGACTACAAACTCTGGAAGATTAGAATGGTATCCTATTTAATGGTCATCAAATACTATCTCTGGTTATCTTTAGAATATTAAAAAAACAATGAGTTGAACGCAGAAGTTGAGGATATTATTGTGAAAATGCTATCAAAGCTAGATGCTGATAAAGTATGGCATTTTGAGACAACAAATGAAATACTAGACAAATTGCAATGTCTATTTAAAGGAGAAATCTATGTAGCAACAAAGGAGGTTGATGAACCTTGTTTCTCAAGTAGTGAACTCGAATCTGTAAAATCATCCACTAATGAGAAGAAGAAAAGGAAGAATAAAAATAAATCATCCCAGAGGAAATATGCTCAAAAGATTTAAGATCTTCCTCTGAATGCACAGTTGTTGATCTTCACTCCATAGGTGAGGAAGAAGACTTGGATGAGAGGCCAAGCTACTTAGAAGGTAAGCTATTGATTTGTGATAAATGCAAAGAAATGGGTCAATCATTATCTATATGTTGATGTGGATGATTTAAATATAGAGATAACCATGCATCTAGTCGTTGTGAAGATAAACCTACATTTGTAGCAATAGAAAATGAGGGATCCACTGTTAGAAGAGAGATACCAAGTGTGCTCATCCATAGGATAAAATAGGAGTACCCATGGTAGTTATGAAGAAGGGATACTCCTTAGAACCGTGGAAGATTCCATGGATACATAGAGGAATTTAGATCTTTGTGGTGACTCAACTAGCACTGCTGATAGCAAAGAAAAAGATCTGAATGAAAGGAACTACTTTAAAAATAAGTTGATCTCTGCTCTAAAGGAGATCAAGGACCTATTAGAGCAAATCTCAAGTAAAAGGAGTAGTTGCATGAATATAAACTTGAGAATGAAAAGTTGAGAAGAAAAATTGTTAATCTAAATGCTAAACAAGGATAGATTAGTAGTTTGAATGAGATGCTAACCAATTAGTTGAATGAAAGAGAAGCTTATTATGGAGACTACACGCTGAAGTAGTCTCATTGATAAATGACTTAGAAAGGGAAAATAAAGATATGTATCAACATCAAAAGCTTGAGGAGAGCAGAAAGGTCTTGGATGAGATGCTAGTTAAGTAGAGATCCCCTCTCATAAAGGCTAGTTTGGGTTTCAAAGTAGATTCAGGATCCAAGAAGGCAAAGGTTGAAGGGTAAACTACCCAATTAAAGGTAGTTTAAGGTCCAAATAACATTGTTAAAAGAAAAGAAGTTGCTGACAACAACAGGATAAGAATAACCAACAATGGAATGTTAAGAAATAAAAACGAGGAGAGAAATAGAAGAGTGTAAAACAAAAACAAAGGAAAAAAATTCAACAACAAAAGAAGCATTAACAAAGAATAGCTCAGAACAACATTTTAAATAGCCACAACGATCGAATGGAGAACCAACGAAGGTATCCTCTAGTTCAAGGGAAAATCTCTCAAACAAAAGCTATTTTCAGTTATCAAGAGCCTTTTAATGGTTATTGTTCTTCTTGCAATAATTTTTGGCATAAGGTGGTGAGCTAAATATATGAAAAAACAAGGAATTTATCTCAAAATATGCATGCAAAATAGGTAGCTCGATCATTGAAGATGAGAAGAAATATGAGTGCAAAGGATTATGAGTTTGTATTCAGTGATATGTGTGGAGACAACATGTTGAAAACAGGATAAAGAAATAAAAATAAAAACAAGAATAATTATCCTCTTACCCCTGTGATGGACCCATCTATGAGTATCAACTACAATGAACACAAGCTTATGGCAAGCAAAAGAAACAATAACCCTGTTAATCCACCCTTGGAAATCAAGCAAAATGGAAGCAAGTGGATTTTGGTGAAGAAACAAGGGGTGAAGGGAAAGTGCCCTCTAGCTCTGCATAGCCAAGATAAATTCCAAACGAGGGTAAATGAGAAGTTGGAAAGTAATGCTCCTATCAGGACTTGACCAGTGAAGATGTGGAAGAAAAAGGAGGACATTCTACTCAGGGGGAGTAGATACTATGCTTCTCTTCATTAAAACAAGAGAAATGCCTTAAGTGAGGCCATACAATTTAGATGCAGGAAGCCAAAAATAATAATTAGAGAGGTGCATCTGAACATTTGAGAAGTTTGGAAAGAGGCCCAGAGTCAAGTCAGGTCCACAAGATCAGTCCCCATGCAGAAGCAAGGATGTTGATGTAAAGATATTAGAAAAAGGAGAGAGAGAATTGACTCAAGTGGAGCTTCTTTAGTAGCAATAGCATGAAACAATCATTAGCCTTAGGAAGAGATGATTTCTTAGGAAATGAAAGGTTTGCATATTGAGTGAATTACCCTTATTTCATTTAAGATTATGAGTTTGATTATGCCTAGCTATCATGTACCAATGAACATATTTGGTATGTGATGTGAATGTTCCTTAATTTTTAGTTCATATCACTATGTCAATTAGATGTATTTGGTTCATGTGGAGTAACCCTTTGTGTAAATGGGCACCTATTTTTAGAAGAAGTTAGAAGAGTTTTCCCAATACATTGTTCGAGTTGTATCAATCTTTTGGTGAAATTAGTGTTATTTAAGCAACAATCACTATTCTGGAGTAGCATGATCTAAGGGGGAGAAGAGTTTATTGTTAGGATTCTCAAGTGAAATGAGCACAATCACTTAGTAGCAGCAACAGTGAATAACAAGCCTAAATGCATCACTACTAGTTGGTGTTTGCAGAAACAACAATACCATTTAAAATTTTCATTGGTATCAATTTCTTCTTAATTGGTACAAAAGATACATTGGCAGAGAGAGATTTTAGCCATCAACCATAAGGTGTCCATAACTATATTTTCATTCAAATAAAAGGCAATATATGTTCAAGGGGAGCATATCATATATACCCAGTTCTATAGAAGTGGAGGAGTAGTTACAAGAAGGCATAAGGACTTGTTTTACTAATGTTTTGTTTTGAATATGTCTTTTTTGATGATGTTTGTAGCTGAGTGTGGATGGAAAACTTTAAGTGCATCATGAAGGAGATATCATCCTATGAATGAAAGTCTGCAAAGAAGAGAACACATTAGCATCCAGACCCTCACTCAATATTTTAATGAAGGAAAATAATTAGTTTGTAGCTGTTGTCTAGGTAAATCCTCTTTGTGGACAGAGACGATCCCTCTAGCCCAATGAATGGGTCTAGCAACCGTAGTGGAAATCTACTAGACACTTTCTTAAGTTGCAATTGAAAGAGAGACGAAGAAGATGGCCTACCTCATTCTGATGCTATCTCGATTTCCTTTGCTAAAGACCTTGAATCACTTGCATCATGGGCTCGTTCTTGCTGCTCTCAGCGTTTATGCACCTGCACAAGAGATCAAGACACAACAAGGCATGCAAATACAAATAGCATATTCAAAATAAACCTACTTAACTGATCAAGGATTGTTAAGCTAAATGATACATGAGCATATAAATTTAGGGAAAATCAACTGATAGTTGTATATTAATAGAAAATAAAGGGAAGCATACAACCAAGCCTTGATGTTGATAGGCTCTCCTTGAATGATTATCCAAGTCCAAGCTAAGCTCTCCAAGCACTCCTTCTCTAAGCCAAATGAGTAGAATATAGGCACAATCTTAGCATAAGGGCGAAAATAGACATAGACCAACCATTTGCGAATGGGAGAGGTTGAATATATAGGCTGGGAAAGGGAGTTAGGATCTCTCCAAAGATAGGAGTAGGCCCTTATCTCAAGGAGGTAGCTCATAGGGATAAGACCAAGAGGCCAATTTTGGAGAATTTGACCTCGTCTATGCCAAACAACCTCCAGCTCGCCGCTCTGAAAGGTTCTAGATCACAAAGCTTCTCATCCTCTTTGGGAAAATTGCCTTTTTAGGATCATCACGGGTATACAAGTGAACAGAGAGATGCCATCGCGGGTCAAGTGTGGTGCAATAGGTGATCATTGCTATTTTTAGTCACATAAGTTTGGTGATTCTCAAATTAGGGTTTTAGAGCTATTTCTTTCGGGGAAAGCTCTAGGCATTTTCCAATCAATGCCTTAGGAAGGATTTGAGATTCATATATGAATGAGTACACTGCATAATGGTCATGTTTTGGGAACTTCAGGGTATGTCACATGGAAGTACAGGAGGTGTGACAAAATATTGTGTAACAGTAGCCCTTTGCCATTGATGTCAAAGGGGGAGAGTAAGTTGTGATGGCCGAAGTAGGGGAGAGAAAAACATTGGTGGCTAATGCAGGGGAGAAATAACTCAATGATATCCATTTATAGAAAGGAATCAAGAGTGACCATCATTGTGGAAAAAATGATGAGTTATTTCCATTAATGCCAAAGGGGGAGATTGTTGCACAATGGCATTGTTAAGATGGTTGGTGGCAGCATGTGTGTTGGCATTGATGTCAACTATATGAAATGGCATGATGGTTCTCATGGAAACTAGATTGAAGTTATGTCAACCTTAGTGCATAGATAAGATGGGGATTCTTGGCATGGTAATTGTGGCATGGATGTCAATTTGGCTAATATTGATGACAACTAGGTTAGGATGGTAGATGGATAGTATGTTTGGAATTGTTGTGGTATTTTGCTTGTTCAATTGAAGTTGGTTCCTTGGCTAGAGTCAAATGGGGACATATAGATTCTATTTGATTTTAGCCATAGGATATCAACTCATATTCTCTTGGCAATAGCATATTTGGATAGTGCCTAGAAAGAGCTTTCTAATGATATATTGAATTTCAAAAATGGCCTCTTGGATTAAGAGATATTGTCGGTCAAAGTATGTAAAATCAAAAGGTTAGGACTTAGTCAATTCAACGCCTAGGCGGAGGTCAGACTGTGCGATAGAAGTTCAAAGGTTAAATACTCCCTAATCCATGACATGTGTGGGAGTAGCTACCTAGTTATGCCCTTGGACCAATCAGTAGTCAGCCAAGTCAGAAGGTTACAACAAGAACTCATAGAACCGACCCCAACCCTTGACCTGTGTGGGTGATCTGGGTGGATATTGGTGGCCATCCTCCTATTCCACTTGGACCCCCAACACTGTCTCTTTCAGGTTTTTTAGTTTCCTTAATTGTAGCACAATTTACTATTTTTGGTAGTTTTTCGAGTCCTGAAATTTCGGAGTCGTTTTGAGGCCCTAAACGTCATTTTTAGGGAAAGCAAAGAGACTAGAAAAGTCCCAAACAAGCCTTCTAGTTTTTTTTTGTGGCCTACTCTTTGAGATCTTCGAAATGAGGTATTACGATAGCCAAAAGGAGATCGAATGCCAAAGTTATGAGCCGGTGAGATTGATGTACCAATTTACCCAAACTGGACCCACAATTTTGGCGCTTCATCTTCTAGGGTTAGGTTTATGGATTTTTAGGGTTTTCCATTGTTTCTCAATAATAAATAGGCCTTGGAGCTTCATTGTAACATATTTCAAAGGCATGTAGCCATAACATCTCTTCTTAGAGATAAGCTACCATCGCCCGCACTCGTTTATTTCCATTCTGTTTGTAAGCATATTTTAGTATTCTGATATTAATGAAATGAAGTTTTATTTCTGCTGCATTTTTGTATTTATGGTTATATATGTAATTTGTTTCGTTCCTATTTAAGTTCAGATTAGTGGGACTCGGTGCAGGCTGACTACTAGAAAGGGTGATGCATGGAGTATAGGTGTCAAAAAACGTCAGATAAGGGTGACATGGTAGTAGAGAAAAGGGGCATGTGACATGTTATTTGGTAATTTCAAGAGGTCAAGTGGGACAAATCCGAGTGACACATGTCACCATATAGAAGGTGCCATGTGGCTCTGATGACGTCAACATGATATAGGCATGATGTAAGCTACTGATGTGGAAAAGTTTTTAAGGTGCATGCTAGGGGGTTGGGTTGGTAAAAAATTTCCATGTATTTGGTTTTCGACGTTGAATGATTAACATAGGCAAAAATAGTGGAAAGCAACCCAAGTTAGGCCTCTAGGTCTAATAAGGTAGTCAAAGGAAAATACAAGCACATAACAGGCCGAGGAGGCCGACTCACAACCTCCCAACCAACATTGGAAGGCACACCTAGGTCATGGTTATGTGATGGATTTTACGTGTTATATGACCAAGGGTTTTCATGCTAGATGCAATATAGGGATTTCATATAAATGTGACTTAGTGGTTTAGCCTACGGTCTCAACACCTACTCTCTGCATGTAAAGGGTTGGAGGATTGAGGGCTTGGAATTATTTGAATTCAATAGAGTTGCAGTTGTAGGCAGTTGAATAGAGAGTGGATCAAGACAATGCAAGACCATGATTTGCAGGGTCTATTAGTGAAGTTTGGCTCCATCAAACTGGATTTCTCCTCATGGAACGAAGATATAAATGAGAAAATGGACCTAGGAGTGATGGAGATTAGACCAAGCTCAAAAAGGCCATGTGGGAGTACATTTTTAGCTCTATTAGTCATTCATTTTTCACAATGTTTGTATAGCAGGTATTAAAGAGTAGGAATGGATAACCATGTTAATTGTGTAGAAAAAATTTATGGGTGGTACTCCTTGAGTGTGCAGGTAAGACTAAGATATAATCCTCAGCATAGGAAACCACTCAGAAGCCCATTCTCTGCATTAATTCATATGTCATGACCGAGAAAAAAAGTGACAACATAATGGGAAGCCATGTTGAAGTATGCACGACAAATTCAACATCGTTTATTGTGCAATAGAGGAACAAAACCACAGATTGCAGGAATGCAAGTTTGGGGGGATGCAACATTGTTATGAGTGGGTGTGCAGTCGAGCGAGGCCAAGAGAGCCTTTGTGTGTGCACAATCGGGAAAGGATAAATGATATGAATTTAGACATGAATGAAACAAATTATAGATATAACCATAAATACAGAGATGTAGCAGAAATAACACTTTATTTCATTAATATCAAATAATGAAATATGCTTACAAATATAATGGAAATAAGACTAGCTTGGGTGATGGTAGCTTATCTCTGAGAAGAGATGTGGTGGCTACATGCCTCCAAACTATGTTACAATGAGGCTCAAGGGCCTTTTTATTATTGAAAAATAAGAGAAAACTCTAAACAACCAAAACCCTAACCCGAGGAGATGTAACACCAAGATTTTATGGGCCTTGTTGGGGTTAGTTGGGCAGCCAACTTCCTGGGGTTGTAACTTTGTCATATTATCTTCGTTTGACAAGTATGATACATTGTTGGAAATATCTCTCTAAGGAATACAACTGTTGATGTGATTTCCATAGCAATCACGAAAGAAAGTTTGCCAAAAAAATGTCGCTTAGGGCCTCAAAACGGCTTTGGAAGTTCAGGATCTGAAAAAATGCCAAAAATAGTAAATTGTGCTACAAATAAGGAAACTGAAAAAATGAAAGAGACAATGGTGGGGGTCCAAGTGGGATAGGCAGGTGGCCACCAATAACCACCTGGATCAATAAAAGGGCCTGTGAATAGCTAAGGCTAAGAGCGATTATGTTGTCGTGAGATGCTGAGAGTGGCTATGCAGAAGAGAAAGGTCAAGTGATGAGTGTTGATGGTAGAATGGCTGAGACAAGAGATAAATATGTGTTGTTGAGTGTATGATTGGTGTATAATATTGAGAGAAGCAAAATGTAATGCATGTTGTTGTAATGTGAGTAGAGTGAGCATTAGATAGAGAGTTGAGTGGGATAAGCACAGTGAGGGTTGTTGTTGAAAATAAAAAGGACAAAAGGCTGAGTGTATCTTGTTGAGAAGAACAAGGGATTGAGTGAATGAAAGCAAAGCTGATAATAGGAAGAGTGGTTTCCATTTACAATGACCAGTGATTTTCTTACTGAGTGTGGGTTGAAGCCTACAAAACAGGGAGTTGAAGCTTCCATCTTAGTGGATATTTGAAGAGAGCTTGGGGGTTAGTGCATCCAGAAAGTTGGTGCTTGATAAAATTCCATGAAGCTACAAGTTGGTGCTTGTTAAAATTCCATGAAGCTGCAAGTTGGTGCTTGCAACAAATCAAAGAAGTAGGTGCTTCAGTTGGTGCTTCTAGTAAGTTGGTTAAGTGTCTATAGAAGAAGGGAGTTGGTGCTTCCTTCTAGTAGATACTAACAAACAATCTAAGGGAGTTGGTGCTTCCTATGTGTGGTTGCTCACAAAAATTAATGTAATAGAGAAGGAGCTCATATTTACATCATAGTACAAACAAGATTTGGTGGTTTTTCTCCTAGAAGGGTTTCCACATTAAACCTTTGTGTCTTATATGTTTGTTTCTCATGGTATATGTGTTCATGTGTTGATTTATATTGCTGGTATATGATATGCTGTTGATGGCCGCATGAATGATTTCCAAGTTTGAATGTGAAATAAAAAATGGCATAAAAGTAAAAGATAGCCTCAATATTGATTCACCCCCCTCTAAGAATTTACATCGTTTCCAACATTAATTGTGTGTGAATGAAAATTAAGATTATGCAGAAAATATAGAAAAACAAAATAAAAAATCACAAACCATGATTGACACAATATATCACTTGGGAAACCCTTTAGGAGAAAACCCAACTGGAAGGTTAGGATGCTTTACTCTCTTTCTCTAAATAGAAAATGGTTCCGAGTACAAATAATTATGGCTTGTGGTTTTGATGCAGGAGCATCTGACCACCCTTAATCAAAATTCAAAGTCAGAGCTATGGAGGAGGAGATGTGGACAATCATGTAAACCAGGAGCAATTTTTTGTTAAAAAAGAGCTAGTTTGAAGGAATTGATAAGTCTCTAGAAGACTTAAGTAATTGTGATTAATCTGCCATGTATGCATAACGAAAGATTTAGGATTTTGTTTGAATGATTTTAGGAGAAGATCATGGATCTAGAATGATCCATGATTCTATAGTTATTTCTATATATTATGAACCTGTGTGTTTTGATAGGGGAGAGATAGAGAGACAAAAATAGAGCATAGAGAGAGAGTGAGAATACAATGTAATCGATAGAGAAATTGTGAATAAGGTTGAAATGCCTTAGATTGTAATTGAGTCTGTATAATATAAATATATTTGTTATGTGGATTTCATGTGTCTGGTTACCAATAGTTAGATGTTTGTGTTGAATAAGTGAAATTATATGTTGCAGGATTGTTGATTGACCATTGATCACTATAAGGATCGATGGCAATCTAGCGTTAATACGATATATGTGTGTGAGTATTTAAATAGAGTGTGGTAGAGTTAATCTGGGTGGAAATGTGAATTCCATGATAAGCGAACAAGCACAGAGGGAGCCGTTGGATTGTTTAGATCAATGGATATGAATGGCGGACTAATAGATCGCGAGGGTTAGGAGTGTATGGATGTTTTGATTGTGGCTGAAGGCCCGCACTAAATCCTAGCCATCGATCTCATTTTCAAGCGCTTACATCACAGTCAACTGTGGAGGTTAAGCTATTTGGTAATCTGTGTGCTAGTTGAAGACCCGCAGGCCATAGATTTGATGACCTTGTATATCCAATGGGTATCAGGTCATAAAGTGATCGGATGTTAATCTCATAATGGACCTGAACATTTATAGATTAAGGATTTATAATCCTTATCCGCTCCATAAGGGCGGTAAAATGTCGTGCAAGTGGTCTGTGTGATATCGCTGTTGACCATTGGATCAAGTCTGTCTTGATCAATGACGGAGATTGAAGCCGATCGGACTTGGGCTTGAGCAAGCCTGAGAAGTTTATGGATGCGGGTTTATTTTATTTGGAGTCCGGTCTTGTGCATTCAGGTGGGACCAACGTTCGTTGGTGGATTATGTGTTAAAGCATTGCTTGGTGATCGGTCGAGTTTTTGTTAAAACCCACCAACGTAAATGCTTCCAATTTGTATAGGTGGGTCATAACCAATAGGTTCACGTAAGGTTATTATGAGAATCAGGGAAATTTACTTTAGGTGGTTTATCCCTGCATCAAGTGGTATCAGAGTAGGGAAAGGTTTCTTGCGAGTAGAAAGAAGATTTTGTGTGTGAAAGAAGGAGGTGAGTTTGTGGTCTTTACATTGTCGTACATATAGTGGCAGCAGAAGGTGAGAAAACTTGCAACAGCCTAGAGCATGAAATGCTCATATGGTTCCACAGAAGAGAGAACCAGGGAGATGCCAAAAGACTAAGCTCGAGGAGAGAAGCTTCAAGAGGTATCAGGTAGCAGAGAAGACTGTTACTGCAGAGGTTTTGTTGCAGCTCATAGAAATATCATGAAGGTAGTTCCATTGAGGAAGTGGGTAGAATTTCTATGGAATTAAGGAGAAGCATATGACCAAGAGGTCATAAATTTTTGTGCCTTGGGAGTCTGATGCAAGAACATCCAACCACCCTTAATCAAAATTCAAAATCAAAGCTATGGAGGAGGATACATGGACAATCATGTAAACTGGGAGCAATTTTCTGTTAAAAAAGAGCTAATTTGAAGGAATTGATAAGTCTCTAGAAGACTTAAGTAATTGTGATTAATTTTCTATGTATGCATAACGAAAGATTTAGGAGTTTGTTTGAACTATTTTAGGAGAATATCATGGATCTAGAATGATCCATGATTCTATAGTTATTTCTATATATTATGAACCTGCGTGTTCTGATAGGGGAGAGATAGAGAGACATAAATAGAGCATAGACAGAGAGTGAGAATACAATGTAATCGATAGAGAAATTGTGACTAAGGTTGAAATGCCTTAGACTATAATTGATTCTGTATAATACAAATATATTTGTTATGTGGATTCTGTGTGTCTGGCTACCAATAGTTAGATGGTTGTGTTGAATAAGTGAAAATCCATGTTGTAGGATTGTTGATCGACCATCAATCACTATAAGGAGCGATGGCGATCCAGTGTTAATACGATATATGTGTGTGAGTATTTAGACAGAGTTTTTCAGAGTTAATCTGGGTGGAAATGAGAATTCCATCATAAGCGAACAAGCGTAGAAGGGGTCGTCAGATCATTTAGATTGATAGGTATGAATGGCAGAGGAATAGACCGCGGCGGTTAGGAGTGTATGGATGTTTTGATCATGGCTGAAGGCCCACGCTAAATCCTAGCCGTTGATCTCATTTTCAAACACTTACGTCACAGTCGACTACGGAGGTTAAGCTGTTTGGTAATTTGTGTACTAGTTGAAGACCCGCAGGCCTTAGATTTGATGACCTCGTATATCCAAGGGGTATCGGGTCATAAATTGATTGGACGTTAGTCTTAGAACGGACCCGAACATTTATATATTAAGGATTTATAATCCTTATCGGCTCCGTAAGGGCTGTTAAACGTTGTGCAAGTGGTCTGTGTGATATCGTTGTTGACCGTTGGATCAAGTGTGTCTTGATCAATGGTGGAGATTGAAGCCGATAAAACTTGGGCTTGAGTGGACCCGAGAAGTTTATAGACGTGGGTTTATTTTATTTGGGGTTTGGTCTTGTGCATTCAGGTGGGACCAACGTTCGTTGGCGGATTATGTGTTAAAGCACTGCTTGGTGATTGGTCAAGTTTTTGTTAAAACCCACCAACATAAATGCTTCCAATTTGTATAGGTGGGACATAACCCACAAGTTCACATAAGGTTATTATGAGAATTAGGGAAATTTCCTTTAGAAGGTTTATCCCTGCATCAAGTGGTATCAGAGAAGGGAAAGGTTTCCTATGAGCAGAAAGAAGATTTTGCGTGCAAAAGAAAGAGGTATAGTTATGTTGAAGACTAGTGAGTTTGTGGTCTTTACACTGTCGTACATATAGTGGTAGCAGAAGATGAGAAAACTTGCAGGATCCTAGAGCATGAAATGCTCATGGTTCCACATAAGAGAGAACCAGGGAGATGCCAAAATACTAAGCTCGAGGAGAGAATCTTGGTGAGGTATCATGTAGTAGAGAAGACTGTTACTGTAGAGGTTTTGTTGCAACTCACAGAAAGATCATGAAGGCAGTTCCATTGAGGAAGTGGGTAGAATTGCTATGGGATTAAGGAGAAGCATATGACCAGGAGGTCATAAATTTTTGTGCCTCAGGAGTCTGATGCAGGAGCATCTGACCACTCTTAATCAAAAGTTAAAGTTAGATCTATGGAGGAGGAGATGTGGACAATCATGTAAACTGAGAGAAATTTTCTATTAGTTAGAGCTAATTTGAAGGAATTGATAAGTCTTTAGAAGACTTAAGTAATTGTGATTAATCTGCCATGTATGCATAACGAAATATTTAGGAGTTTGTTTGAACGATTTTAGGAGAAGATCATGGATTTAGAATGATCCATGATTCTATAGTTATTTCTATATATTATGAACTTGCATGTTCTGATAGGGGATAGATAGAGAGATAGAAATAGAGCATAGACAAAGAGTGAGAATACAATGTAATAGATAGAGAAATTGTGACTAAGGCTGAAATGCCTTAGACTATAATTGAGTCTGTATAATATAAATATATTTGTTATGTGGATTTCGTGTGCATGGTTACAAATAGTTAGATGTCTGTGTTGAATAAGTGAAATTCCATGTTGTAGGATTGTTGATCGACCATCGATAACTATAAGGATCGATGGCGATCCAACATTAATACGATATATGTGTGTGAGTATTTAAACAAAGTGTGGCAGAGTTAATCTAGGTGGAAATGCAAATTCCATCATAAGCGAACGAGCACAAAGGGAGTTGTCGGATCTTTTAGATCGACGGATATGAATGGTGGAGGAATAGGCCGCGAGGGTTAGGAGCGTATGGATGTTTTGATTGTGGCTGAAGGGCCATGCTAAATCCTAGCCGTCGATCTCATTTTCAAACGCTTACGTCACAATCAACTGCAGAGGTTAAGTTGTTTGGTAATCCATGTGCTAGTTGAAGACCCACAGGTTGTAGATTTGATGACCTCGTATATCCAATGGGTATCAGGTCATAAAGTGATCGGACGTTAATCTCAAAACGGACCCGAATATTTATAGATTGAGGATTTATAATCCTTATTGGCTCCATAAGGGCAGTTAAACGTCGTGCAAGTGGTCTGTGTGATATCACTGCTGACCATTGGATCAAGTGTGTCTTGATCAATGGCATAGATTGGAGCCAATAGGACTTGGGCCTGAGCGGACCCAAGAAGTTTATGGACGTGGGTTTATTTTATTTGGGGTCCAGTCTTATGCATCCAGGTGGGACCAACGTTTGTTGGTGGATTATGTGTTAAAGCACTGCTTGGTGATTGGTCGGGGTTTTGTTAAAACCCACCAACGTAAATGCTTCCAATTTTTATAGGTGGGCCATAACCCACAGGTTCACGTAAGGTTATTATAAAAATCAGGGAAATTTCCTTTAGGAGGTTTATCCCTGCATCAGGTTCATGGGCTACTACGATGCACAAATCCTCTATGTGTGTTTTAAATCCATCCTATCCCTCTCAGTTATTTTTTCTCATCTATTGAACAAATGCACTCGAAAGAATGAAACCCCTTTTCCTCCTAGTGGCCTGGTTATAACACAATCGAATAGCCTACTAGTGGTTAGGTTTGGCTACCTCAACTCTTAACCATAATTACAATATGGACTCTTCTAGAGCCTTCTTCATCATAATCACATGGCTAGCCCCATTTCCATGTACAATGGAGGCTAGCGTGGCATCCTCTTGAATTATGGTGGTGAAAATAGGAAGGCCAAATTCTAAGTGGCATAGATTTTGCATACAGAATTTGATTGAGGTGATTTTTGATCCATTGGAAAGGTCTTTGGGTGTAGAATATCAAAAAATGGTGTGGTGCTAAAGTTTCCAAGTTTACCCCCCAAAAACATTATTTGATGCCTCAAAATACTCCCATAAGGTTTCAGACCCTAATTTTCCAAATTGTATATCCCCGGTAAAAATGCTCATGTGTGTTGATTCCTCCCTTTTTTCCATTCTAAAAGCATGTAGATGGGTGAAAAACAATATAATGATCCAATCTGGATCAAAAAGAGACTAGTTTTGAAGATCCTAACTCTTACAAACCATTCAATACATGATGTAAGAGAAAGCTAACTATAACATACCTAACCTCTATGGTCACTTTATGGAGGTTGGCTATCCAATTTTATTTCTTCTTTGGAATATATCCAATCTTGTTTATGACGTCACCATCCTCTTTTACCCATCAAGATATTTCCAATGATATAAATTTTACTTTATTTTGAGGTCTAGGTACAAATTCATTGTCGTGAGAGGATTCGTCAGCTTATGCCCCATCGGATTCCATACAACTGACACATGGTAGCCTTGTGCCCACATGTCACCACCACACTATGCCATGTCATCAAATACATGGCAGAACTTCCCACATGTCACCATTGTACTTATGCCACCTCCACATGATAGGAATATCAACGTGAAGTCACAATCAAATCCAATTATTTGTGTACTCTATTGAAAATGTAGTGTTGGAATGTCTTTTGGCTTGTGCCTTAGTCAATGAAGAGCACAAATTAGTATTTCTCTCACATGAGTGGGAATTCACGAGATAGACTTTAGCTATGATGAGTTGATTTCCAATTTACTGGAATGGTCATCTAGTTTTCAAGCGTAGTGTTGGAGCTTCAATTAAGTGGAGTCTTCTTCAGTTAGACTATAGGACAAGGTGGCAGTGAAAAGTTCAATTAGAACGAGTTAATACTCCAATATTAATTGGAGAGAGAACAAGTTGTTCTCTCAATTAACTCGCAATCACAACTCAAACTTCTAATTCGATTGGGCCTCCTTACATGTACAAATTATAACTATAAAGAGAAGGACGAAGGCACAATATTGATCATTCTTGAGAGATCAATTCTTTCTGTGTGGAGTGTGTATTCTTGAGGAGAAAGTGCACATAGATTTAGGTGCTCTCGTGCGCTAAGAAATAGGGCCATAAGTGCGTAAGGAAATATCAACTCATATGTGCAAGGAAACAAGATCCTAGTGCACAAGGAAATAGGGGATTCTAGGGGGAAGGGTTTAGGGATTCTTAGGGAAAGTCAAGGCTATTCAACATGAGAATAATTTTGTTCTTAGAGACAGATTGTTGGCTGTAGTAGCAACATGAATTGTAATAGATCCAATTACTCAAGAACAATCAACAAGATGTCACAAAAAGAAAGTAGGTTTTCCCTTTTGAGTTTCCTGGGTAAAACAAGCATGTCAATTTTGTGTCCATGTGTTTTTATCTCAATTATTTTCCACTTCATGTTGAAAGTTAAAAAACTATGTATCTTGGTGAAAGTAAATTTAGTTTTAATATTTAGTTGTCGTGTTTTTAGTAATTCATCTAAGTATTTCACAAAGTTTCAAAAAAATTAACATGCTCCACTTTATTAAAATATTTGGAATTACAAATATAAAAATATTTGAAACATCCACTATCCAGAATAAAATTCCAAACCTTGATATTTGGTCTCCCAGATACTTGAAATATATTCTCCTAGATAAATTTCAAAATCCCATTTTTAAATAACTATCAAACCTTTGGAGTCTCAAATTCTACATCTCCCCTCCACACAAACTCTATGTTAGATCCATGTCATTTCCATGTAGCCTTTGTGTAAGATCACATTATCGCCATGTAGCCTCTGTCAGACCATGTCACTATTTCCGTTCATGGTGGGTCCATATCCAGAGTTTCATATACCTAGATCTCTAGATATCTTTTCCCTTTGGTATTTGTAAGAATTCGAAAAAGGATTTATCCAATATTCTATATTTCAAATATCTAGCCTCCATGTCATCATCCACAAGGGATGTCACATCAACTGCCACATTAGCATGATCACTCCTTGAATGCCACATTAGTATGCCATGTTAGCATGTCATATCATCTAGTAATGTCCATATTCCCACACAGGCATGCCACACCACCAAAGAAACATCATTAAATACATCAATTGCATTGTCCATTACCTCACTCGCATATGGATTCCAAATTTTCTAAAAGGGATATTTTCTAAAAATTTTGAACTTCTAATCTTCTGGATCCAGATTATGTATGGCAATGGAAAACTCCATTGGAACAAGTAACTATCAAATTTTGAATCTTCCATATCCATCCATATTTTGTAAACAATGGGAAAGTTCTCATTAGCCAATAGAAAGGTGTCTTTTCTAAGTTTTTGTAAATGTCTTAACGAATAACATCAGATCTCTAGTTATTTAGATAACAAGATAATACGAACATCCAAGCTTCATCATAATTTCACCCTTTTTTCCCTTTTTGGCTATTCACACGAACACAACACCATCTTAGCCCATGTGACCAAGGGATGGGGCTAAAACCCCCATCCCTAAATTACAAAAAAAATACAGACTTTGACAGGGATTTTCATGCTTGTTCCTTAATGGTAAATTTTGACTGTAATGGGTGTATACTTACCCAAATTCATCAAAATGTTTGATTCCTACTTAACCTAAAAAGGTATCCAAGACTCATGAATTCAAACCATTAACCAAAGTGCTTCCTAGAGACAAATGAGGCCACACGCTACTTATTCATTCTAACTCACAAAGTGATACCTCACTCATTCTTAATCTAACAACATTTGGCTTGAAGCCCATTACAATTTCAATAGGAAATTCCATCATTATGGTTGTTTTCTTAAGGGAATAAGATCCTCATAAAAATCTTATCAGTTGGACATTAAATCATATAAATGTACACCTAAGTTACAAATGATGACAACCTAAGGGTTCTTGTAGGATTTCCAATAGTTATGGGCAAGGTTTCATAGCTAAACAAAATTAGGCATTTATTGCGGCCCATTTAAGTTTTCCATTCATAGAAAACCTCAAGCCTTCTCATCCCAACAAGGCATAACTCAACTTCTCAATCACAAACTATTCCTATAAATATTCTTATCATTCATGTACATTTAAAAGGGGTTTTCCATGTATAATTAGGTATTTGAACACATTATGATAGGTTTCATTAGTTATAACTCTTTAACCTTTGAGGTCAAATGTTCCATGAAGACTCCTTCCACTATGTCTTCACTTTAAGATTTGGGCCTTTACTCAATCCTTTGGTTATGCTTCCTAAATGGAACCCTTTACTCATAGGTAGTAGGAGTAAGGTATCCTTTGCATATTTAAAGCTAATTTCACTCCCATGCAAATTACCCAATTATGCAGTAATTAATATACTCATAAGCCTTACATGCATACATAAAAACACATATTCTTAGAAAATACACACAACATGAAACTCAAATTTTCACAAGAGATATTAATACAAGGGAACATGAAATTATACACATAATTTGTACACTTATCTCCTATAATGAATCACCAATTCATCACAGTTCCTCCCAACCATAGACCACACTACTCATCATCTCAATAGTGGGCCACCCCTAGCTGGAGCCATAACTCCACAAAGGCAAGGTCCTCTTCAAGCCAATTATGGATACAAAATCCAATACCATGCAAGTGTGAGGCCTCACTATATTGTATTAGGTTAACTTATTATCCCTTTAATCTCCAACCTTTCCAAAGGGGAGCAAGGAGAATTTGGTCATAGAATTTATTGGGTAGCCTGACCAATTCTCCCTCCAAGCTCTAGCCTCATCCAAGATGAGTAAGGGGAATTTAGCCAACCAATTTATCCTCCAAGCTCTAGTCTCACTTAAGATGAGCATTGGGAATTGGTCATATATACTACCACAAAATTCACGATAATTTACCAAGTCACAGGGTTAATGGTTGACTTAAGTCATAGGGTCTGATTGTTGTCTGAGCTCAAAGCTCAACTAATATTGCATATTCCCCAAAGGGCCACCACCATGACAGGAAAAACTAGTAGTCACTTCTAGGAAAGGGTTGCTGAATGGTATCCACATATTCCAAAAAATAACCATAAATTCAACAAGGAAACCGACAAGGTACTAGAATGCAACCAAAATAGATAGGTACAAGGATCTCTAGACAATGGTACATTAATTGGTTACACAATTTATTTGGCTTATTGGCCAATCTAATTCCCCTCCAAGATCTAGAATCACTTGAGATAAACAAGGAGAATTGATCATTCAATTCACTAGGCTTGCTAGCCCAAGAAATCCCCCCTCCAAGTTCCAGTCACACCCAAGTCGAGCAAGGAAAATTAGCCATCAAATTCCATCAGGGGATTTCTCAATAGTGACCAGGTAACAAGGTTTGACGGTTTTATGAAGTTAAAGGGTTTAATGGTTATCTAAGATCACAACTCAACTAATCTGAATACGTCAAACCTAGAACCAGAAAATGAACCAGGCATAAAAATAAGGTACTCACAGGCTAAGGAGGTCAAATGTTATGGTCCTTCCTTCAGCATAACGAGAAAAATGACTTATATGTGCACGTGCTAACTTTTCTAAGTGGTGTATGAGGAACTCACTCACCCTTACTTTGGACTTAGGACATAGTATCCTTTCATAGCTATGGGTTTCATTCATAAAGTGAATTTAAGAATGTTTTGTCATTTACTAGGCTTAGGAACCATGTCATGGTTTTACCCTCTCACCTTTCCCTCTTGTGGAGTTTTAGTCCCCCATTCTATCTTTGTTAAGTTGTCTGCAATCATGATTTATTTTATTACTAATGCAGGAACATCCTACCTTTCTTGTGTCTTCAACTTCTCTACTTTTGGGATGTTAATGCACTACCAACATCAAGCTACCTACGTTTAAACACTTCTTAATCTGGTTCTCATCATGCAATGAAACACACACACA
The DNA here is from genome assembly GCA_000404065.3 of Pinus taeda. Classification (NCBI taxonomy): domain Eukaryota; kingdom Viridiplantae; phylum Streptophyta; class Pinopsida; order Pinales; family Pinaceae; genus Pinus; species Pinus taeda. Next base: position 79,286 of record APFE031435913.1, read on the forward strand.
CACACACAATATTTATTCATGTACCAAATTCTTTCCTTACTCACTTGCCTCAAATCCCATAACATGAATTTCTTCCTTCATTGATCCAGCTTTATGAAGGAACGAAATGAAATACCAATTTAAATACAAAAACACAAAGATACATCGAAAGATAGCTTCAATTAACAAATACCAACTACTGAAAATCTTTTACTCACAGAAAGGAAACAAACTAGCTCGGGTGATGGTAGCTTATCTATGAGAAGAGATGTGACAACTACATGCCTTATGAACTATGTTACAATGAGGCTAGAAGGCATTTTTATCATGAAGAAACATTAAGAAACCATAAACATCCAAAAACCTAACCTTAGGAGATGAAGTGCCAAAAGGTATGGGTCCCAACGGGGTTAGTTGGAATGTCAACTTCCTAGGGTCATAAATTTGGCATACGATCTATGTTTTGCACACATGGTAGCCCCTTAGAAATGTATATCCAAGGACAACAACTTTCAACTGCAAATTCCATCAAAGACTTACATTTTCAGCAATGTCTAATGTGTCCAACAATGGGGGAAGTATTGTCAAAGGAAATCCACATTGAATATTGGGTGCAGGCCAAGGACTGGGGGGATATTGAGCTCAAAAGAATTGTCACCCACAACCTTGGTGATGGTGTAAGGCTTATATTTAAGTGGTTGAAGCTTCTGATGGGCTCCAACAAGGCATTCCTTCTACAAAGGCAACCACACCTTGTCACCCATTTCAATTTTATGTGGCACCCAATGCTAATCATGATGTGGTTTGTACATGAAATTTGATTTATCTAATATATCATGAACTTTTCAGAGGATGTGCTAAATGTGTTCAATAAACCTGGTGGATTTATCAGCTTTAGACTGAACATGTGCAAATTTTGCTTGTGTAGTTGCAAGGGCATTGCAACATCAATGATGCACAATGGTTGAAATCTTAGGCCCGCTTGAAAAGGGATATAGCTAGTCGAGCTATGGAGATATTTGTTATAAATATATTGCACATAAGGAAAACTCTCATCCCATGTTCATGGATTCTTGGAGTTGTACATGCGTATTATGTGCATTATAATGTTGTTGACGACCTCTATTTGTCTATCAGTCTAGTGATGGAATGCAATCGACATGGTGAGATTGGTATCCAACAATGAATAGATGCTTGACCAAAATGTGCTAAAGAAATTGCTATCCAAATATGATATAATGGTTGGTGGGATCCAAAAATGTACTCACATTCATTCGAAGAAGGGTTTGGCAAGGTCTTGTGATGTGATACTCTTCTTGCAGGCAACCAATATAGCCATATTAGAAAATCTATCAATGACCAGAAATCCACAGTCATTATCATGCTTGGTAGAAGGAAGGCCATACATATAGTCCATGGATATGGATTCCTAAGGCTAGCTAGGAGCAGGCAAAGGAGTGTATAGGACTTTCTTCTTAATGGTTGGCTTTGAAATGGTATAAGAAGTGAAAAACCTGATATGTTTTCCAATATCATGTTTGAGTTTTTTCCAATAAAAATACTTTTGTAGTACTGCCACTATTTTCTCCAAACCAAAGTGTCCCGCGACCTGACTATAGTGCACCTCCCAAATCATTGTCATGCTAACTTAAAGGAGAACAAAGGTTTCCCAAGTAGCATAAAAGTGTGCCCTGGAGGTGGAAGTCTAGTACTTTCTTGCCATCCATCAACATCTAGCATTTGGTGGTGAATTATGGATCATTTTTGTATAGTTTCGGTCATCTAGAAGTATTGTGCCCAAAAGAGTTGAGAACAATGGTCATTGTCACAATCGGGGGTCGAATGAGGTAATTTGCAATGTTATAAGTGTTTCCCTTCTTATGTTTAATGTTCAAATGGAATTGTTGCAGATATGTGGACCATTTATGATGGTGATCATTCTACAACTTCCCTTGTGTCTGCATAAAATGAAGAGGTCGATGATCTGTGTGGATGATTGTCTCCTTCCCCAGAATGCAATGTTTCCACTATCAGCAAGCCTACACAATGGGATACATCTCCTTATCATAGCTGGGGTATTTCTGAATAGTATCAGAGAGTGTCTTACTATGATAGGCCACCAGATGCCCTTGGTGGGTGATAACTGCACCAATAACATAGTTAGAGGCTTCTGTCTAAATTTCAAATGGTTGTTGCAAGTCTAGCAATGTTAGTACTAGCGCAGAGAAAAGGTGATGTTTTATCTCAATGAATGCCGTTGGTTGTGACCCAGACCAATTTTTTATTTTATTTTTCTCCACCCTTGTTTCGTAAAGGCCAAGTGATATGAGAGAACCTTAACACGAATCTTAAAAGAAATTGGCAATGCCCAAAAAGTTGTGAAGCCTTGTTAGAGTTAACGGGGTTGACCAATATTGAATGACTTGGATCTTAGCTAGATCCACATGCATGCCTTGCTCATCAATTATGTAGCCTAGATATTGGACTTGGTTCATGCTAAAGGAGCATTTCTCTAAGTTGACACATGGTTTGTGTTATCGCAAGGTTTGAAGCACTTATCGAATGTGTTGAAAGTGCTCTATCCAAACTCTTGCTGAAGATGAGGATGTCATCTATGTGAAAATTCCTACACTCAAGGAATCCCTACTGTAGCAAAATTGAATTTACTTCTCCTACTTGATTTTAATACACATTATCAAGTTACTTTATGGAATATACTAAAGTAAATGACTTCTACAACCTACACAATTTTAATTTGATTACATGAAACAAGAAACTGAGCAAAGAACAAGATACATAGGACACTGTTATTTTTGGACAAAATAGTCCTTGGAAAAACCCAATGCAGGAAAACCGATGTAGTAGCTCTAAGGGTTTTATTTAAGTAGAAGTTCTGAATACAATGTTGGATGCCCTCCCGACAATCCAGTTACATAAAAAAATATAATGGTAGAAAACTGGGTGAAATTACCTCACTTCACCCAGAAGTTTCCGATTGACTTGACAACAGAACTAGCTAACCCTAGCTATCTTTGCATTGGCCCTGCGTCAGTCTCACAAGATCTACGCCAGCTTTGCGTCATCTCTTCTTCCTCCTAGAGCTTCTATGTCAACCTTCCCCAACTATTTTGGTAGCTCCCTGGAAAAAATCTGAATTTATGCATGAGGGCAGCTTCTCCTTTGTACTGGCTCTCCCTGGCCCAACGTCAGGCCTGTGTGGGCCCATATTGGCCCAATGTCAATCCCTCTATGTGTTGCACTGCCTCCACTAGTGGCTCTCTGCCTCTCTTCTCAGTATTCCCAAACTATCCATGCCCCTCTGCTACAGAATGATCACTCAGTTTGAATTTCTCAGCGTCCTAGCCCCAAAAATGTCAAACTCTAGATCAATTCGTTCTCTCAGTGTGTATCTAAATGAACCCCAAGCCTCCTTCTTATACTTTTCTTGTTGAGACTTCAACATCGAGATTAAGTCTCTAATCAATGGCTAAGATTAGAAACTTGACTTGATCCGCTTTCTAGAACATTCTCACTCATATTTTGATTAATACCAATTAATACTTTAATTTTCCTAAGTTTAGACTTAGGAACACCATTAAAAATATTAATATTTTTAATAAAATACAATCAGAGTGGAATTTCACCAAACAATTTTTGGGTTCTTTAGAAATCATGTGCCTTAGCCTATCCACCAATTTTCATGGCTAGATCATATCTGATGCTACCAAAAACTAACACTCCCTATTAGTGAGCATTGTGCTCTAGCAATAATGTCTAACTGCATTCTGCTCTGTCTCTGAAGAATCTCCTTTCTGCAATGTTGTTGCCACCAACACTGTGTTTCTACTGCTACCATAATGTTGCCCATGACACTGACACTTCCACTGTTTCATCTGTATTACAACTCCCTCTGCATCTATTGCTAACACTGCCACTACTAGCTCTACACTGTGTCATTTTCCAATTACTGTTGCTCAACAATGTAAAAGCATCCAAAGTTTCTAAACTAAATGTGTTCAACATAATACCATGTGAATGTTGGAATCTAACTGCTGTTAGTCTCTGACCCTCTAAATCTTCTGTGCTGCTGCTGACTTTTGCATTGTGCCATCTGCACTGTTGCCAAGCTTGCTCTGTGCTAATTAGTCTTTGGTCTCAACTACAACATCTATCTCTCCAACCATCTCACTACATCATCTGACACTAATTCCATCTTGCTACTGCTGAATCTTGGGCTCCCGTAGAAGGAAATTGATCCAAGAGGTGGGTTCCTCAAGGATCCTGCTCACATGTAGTCCTCCTGACTTTAGTTCTATATCACCCCATTTCCCTCCTGGAAATGTGTCGGCACTCATGACAAACTCATCTTCATCAATTTTTGTTGGAGTAGCCTTAGGATCATGTTTCTCATCCTTATTATTTTGCTTTGAAGGACACTAGGATACAAAGTGGCCCATCTCGCCACATATGAAACATTTCACCTTCAAAATGTCCTTCTTCCACTTCTGCTTTTGTTGTCTTTTTGATGCTAGAGCTGTGTTCTCCTCCTCCTCCTTGGTCTTTGTGCCATTCCCATTGCTACCATTGAGGTTGACCTTAACCAGATCTCTCCTTAATTATTCCTATTGAATAGCTACCCACATCTCATCCCATGAAGGTAGTCTTTCCCTGCCCAATATACTTTGGATGAAGACTTGCCATTCATCTGAGACTCCATTCAGGTTCGTCCTTACCATTGCGGTAGACTAAGGAGTAGACCCCACTATAGCAAGCTGGTCTCTGGTGTCTTGAAGATGTTGAAGATAGGAGTTAACCCCTTCTCCCTTCTGCATCAATGTCCACTACAATTTTTTTTCTAAGTACATCTTCCACTGTTCGGAAGAACCTTCATAGAGTGAAGACAAAGCTTCCCACATTTCTTGGGCTATTTCTTTTCCCTGTAAGTGTGAGATTACATGATCTCGAACTCCATTGAGTATGAACCTCTTTTCCTTTCCCTACTCAGCCTTGTACTTCTTCTTCTGATCATTGTTTGTGGGAACAACCACAACACTCTTGACATAAACTTCAAGATTGTACTCCTCTAGAAAAACTAAGATTTTGGTCTTCCATATGACATAGTTAGAAACTCCTTCCAATCTGTCCTAATCTTTGAGCCCATGTGATGTTATCTCACCCAAACTGTCGAATTGACTCCTCTAGTCACTGCGTAACATTGGTGTGCTACCCAGCAAGTGAACTTTTGGTGAGAAAATTTCTCTGAGGAGAGAATTTCACTTCTATGTCACTTCGCTCTTTTCGAAAAAAAATTTCCTCGGCAGAAACTACATCCTTCAAGCATTGCGTTAAGGCTCTGTGTCACTCCTTGTACCTCTGCAATCTCATGATTTGGAAATCGTATCTCTTTGTCGACTCTATCAGAGAGAGATTTCCTTAGAATCTTTTCTTTCCCAACAAGGACTGTGCAATCCCTTAAAGGGGATTCAAATTGCTTCCAAATGCAACTATTGGCCACTCTGCTTAGCACTAGATCTTCTCTTCCTATTTCAAATCAATGCTCCGATACCATGTGAAAATTCCTGCACTCAAGGAACCCCTACTGCAGCAAAACTAAATTTACTTATCCTACTTCATTTTAATATACATTATCAAGTTATTTTTTGAATACATACTGAAGTAAATTACTTTTGCACCCTACACCAATTTAATTTGATTACATGAAGCAAGAAACTGGGCAAAGAACAAGATACATAGGACACCGTTATTTTTGGACAAAATATTCCCCAGAAAAACCCAATGCGGGAAAATTGTTGCAACAAATATGAGGGTTTTATTTTATTAAGCAATAGTTCTGAATACAATTCTGGATGCCCTCTCAAAAATCCAGTTACAGAGAAAAATATAATGGCGGAAAACTAAGTGAGATTACCTTACTTCACTTGAAAGTTTCTGGCTGATCAGGCAACATAATTAGCTAACCTCGTCTATCTCTATGCTGGCCTTGCGCCAACCTCAAGCTCTGTGCTGTCTTTTCTACCTCCTGGAGCTTCTGCATCAACCTTCCTTGATTGTTTCGATAGCTCCCATGAAAAATTTCGAATTTCTGCGTGAGGGAAGCTTCTCCTCTACGTTGGCTCTACCTGGTTCAGAGTCAGGCTCGTGTGGGCCCAGACTGGCCCAACGAGAGTCCCTTTAGGTGTTGCACTGCCTCCACTAGTGGCTTTCCGCTTCTCTGCTCAATATTCATGAATTATCCCTGCCCCTCTGCTTCAGAATGATCACTCAGTTTGAATTTCTTAGCTTCCTAGCCCCAGAAATTTTGAACTCTAGATCAATTCATTCTCTAGGTGTGTATCTAAATGAACCCCAATCCTCCTTCTTATACTTTTCTCATTGAGACTTCAATGACTGAGATTAAGTCTCTAATCAATGGCTAAGATTAAAAATTTTCCTCGATCTGCTTTCTAGAACATTTTCACCCATATTTTGATTAATATCCATTAATACTTTAATTTTCCTAACTTTAGACTTAGGAACCCCATTAAAAATATTAATTATTTTAATAAAATACAATCCTTGTGGAATTTTACCAAATGATTTCTGGGTTCTTTAGAACTCATGTGCCTTAGCCTCTCCACCAATTTTCATGGCTAGATCACATCTGATGCTACCAAAAACCAACATTATAGATATACAACCATGAATGAGTTGGTGAAATACCGCAAGATGTCATCCATCAAGTTCATAAAAGTTGCAGGGGAATTTGTCGAATTGAAGGGCATGACCAACCACTCAAAGAGGCCCTCCTTGGATTTGAAGGTAGTCTTCCATACATTTGTGGGTTCTATTGGAACTTGGTGATAGGCAGACTTCAAATCAATCTTTCTTAAGTGCTTGGCCCCCTTTAGTTGGTCAATAATGTCATCAACCTATAAGATCAGGTATATGTTCTTGACAATGATTTTATTCAATGCCTGATAATCAATGTAGAGTCTACAAGTCCCATATTTATTTTGTACGAGTATAATTGGGCTCCCATAAGGTGAGGAAATTGGTTGGATGTTCCCTTTTTGTAGCAACTCATAGATCTACCACTTGATTTGCTTGTTTTCCGGAATAGAGTGATGATATATTGGCCAATTAGGAAGAGGTGCTTTTGGAGTCAAAGTGATCGAATGCTTTACCTGACAATGCGAGGTTACCTTTGTGGGTTAGGAGAATATGTCCTTGTACTCTTTCATGATCTTATCAGATTGATTTTGTTGTGCGAAGGCACCTGTTGAAGGCCCCGAAAATCGGGTCAACAACAAGGGGGATACCCGCCTGGTCCAGAGCTTGGTTGGCAGCTCCTTATCCGTTTGGTATAGCGGGTCCGACTAGGGATATGGGACTAGTTTCCCAATTCAGTGTGTGTGTGAGAGAAAGATGGGTGTTTCTGTTCTAAATGGAATGCTTCTATCTAATCTAATTCTATGTTATTGTATTCTAATAAACAGAAAAAAAAAATCGAAATTTATGCTAACCCGGGGTGTGATCTTTCTTCTATGCGATCTAAAAAGATTTCAAACAATAACTGGTAATAAAGATCATTCAGCTATCATAAGAAAAGAATTCGATAAAGATGAATTACTTTGTATAACAAGTTAGACGAAACAGTTGTGAAAACTTATCGCATAAATGAGCTATTCATACACTAAACATAAACAAATAGTTATCACCGTACAAAAGTGCCAAATGATAAATCAGACATCTATGTTGTAATATATAAACAACTGAAAACTGAATATCACTTTAACACATAAGCAGAAATGGTTAAGAGATAAAAGTACCATTTATAAATAGTCCTACTCATGAGCTTCAAGCGACAACTGATTTATCTCTCCTTGATTTAACATCTACTAAGAGTACAGAAGTGCAACATCAGTAGCAAATATCAAATAAACCCTGTTCCATTCATTCACCAAAACCTCCTATGAGGGTGCAAAAGTGCATGTTCTGAGGACAAGTTTTTGATAAATTTCTGGACCCTTCTCTAAATGCATGAGAAGGGTTTAAATACTACTAATTAAATAACTTATTTACAGAAATTGAGGATTCGATTTAAATTACCATCCTCTTTCTAAGCAAAACTATTTCTAAAATTAAATCTACTATCTAACTATTTCTAAATCTACTCCTTAATGTCGCAAGTATTCAATATTTTCCTCGGTGGAGTTGACTAACTGTCTTCCGTCTTTGGTTGAGTTAAGAAAACAGAATCGGCAAGAGCTGGCATTATCTTCTCAGTAAAATTGATGATATACTTGAGAATCATCCAATGAATATGTATCATTACCATGTATGTCTGGTAAAAATCCCATTTCAACTTGGTTAACCTTGGACCGCTTCTGCTTTTCCTTTAGTCTTCTATTTCCAGTTTGTTTCTATTGCTGATTCCTTGCAATTTTTGGGGCTTGCAGGTGACTGAGTAACTAGGGGCCTTCCTTTTCGAACAATTTTTCTTAGCGATGCGCGCATCGGAAACTGCCTCTGTTTCTTGATCTAGGCTTCCCTGATGCGTTTTTTGCTTCTTGCGCCTTTTTCTCTCATTGGGTATAAAGCTCAAAATTTGTAAAAATAGTGTTTATGTGAGCTCTTGACCCTGAGAATTAAACTGTATGTTTCTGGTATCAGCATTGTTCAGTACCCATTCAACCATGGCTGTATATGAGAAATTTGTGATAGATGTCTCAAAAGAGTTCCGTGGCTCTTTTTCTTCCTTAAGTGGATTAGGTGTGCCTTCCGAAATGTACATTGGAGCGCTGCCTTTCTTCCTCATAGTTTTCTGCATACTATCTTGCATAACGCTTCATCCTTCTTTCCTGCAGTTTACATTGAGGTGGAAGTAATGATAAAAGACTAATGACAGGAAAACTTTTAAATGCCGAAGATATGCAAAATATGCCACCTTACGTGAGCTATTTCTTCGAAAAACACAACACCATACTTCATTAACAACTGGCAACAAATCATTAATTCGCATTAAAATACATGACCAACTCTTGGCTGAAAAATTTTTCTCGAATAGTGAACCAGAACCAACTGCGATGGAGGGGTCCTGCGATTTTGCTTTGCGATATCGCAGATCGCTGTATCACAAATTGAAATTTCATCGTGCCGTTTTTTATCGCAAGTTCACAATATCGCAATATCGCAGATCATTATAATCCTTGTGTAATTCATGTGATTTTTGCGATGCGCGATATGCGATATCACATATCGTCGATTTTAGAGTTTTTCAATGTGAGTGTTTCTTTAATGTATGCGATGCGATGAGGTTTTGCGTCGCAATCTCGCGTTTTTCATCATTTTAACTCATTAGAAGGTACCCTATCATTTTTTGCGCGAAGCGATATCTCTTAAGGAGTGAATTTAATTTTCTTCATTATGAAACTTAGGTTTTTTAGATTTTTCAAGGTATTTTCCTAAGTCCATGATATTGTAAGTTTTATCTAAAAAAGAAAATGTAACACTAACTGATTTTTTTTATTTTTACGATGGGTCCCCACTTATTTAGTATTAGCAATAACACTTCATAAGGAGGGGGGTTGTTGGTGGCCACAACACCCTGCTAGTCCATCCGGGTCAGGTAACATCCAATCTCAACAATCGTATATGGCTCAAGTTCCATTCCAACAAGCTTATGTCCCATATGGTTGACAAGCCTTGGTTAATCCGGCTTACATTCCTTAGGCTGGAGCTTATGTTGAGCCTAGTCAATCCACTATTCCTGGTGGATACGGTTAGATTCAATTCAGGAACTATCAATACCCTTAGGGTATAACCCAAGGAACTGTCCAGCTACCCTTGTAGCAACAAGGACAATGTTTGTAGCAGCAAGGGCAAGAATTGCAACAACAAGGACAACTATTACAACAACAAGGGAAACCTTTGCCGTAGTCGCAACAACCTTTGCAGTCACAAACTCAGTTTGTTCAACAGTATTCTCAACCTTTGTCCTCGCAAGGCCAACCGTTGCACCAGAAAGGTCAACCTTTACAACAATAAAGTCAGCCTTTGCAGCAACAAGGTCAACCTTGGTAACAACAAGCTTTATATGTGTATCAGCAAGGTCATCCTTTGCAAGGCCAAGGTCAACCCCTGCAATAGCAGGGTCAATCTCCTTACATCAAGGGTCAACATGTTCAACAACCTTATAACCCACATGCCACATACAACCCTTATCAGTGGCCTATGGTAGGACAATATCAAGCCTACCTTGGACCAAAACTACCTTATGGTCATGGGAGCCCTTAGTGGGGACAAAATCAGGTTCCATATGGACAAAATCCTCCACTATGGGGGTAAAATCCTTACCAACAAGAATGGACTCCGTAATTTGGGTCTCCTCAAAGGCCCTATATGCCCACACACAATTGCCTTTCATGGCTATGTTAGAGTTACCTAATTTCTCGAGGCTCATGAATGATCCCATTCTTCATTTACCTTATTGGCCTCCATTTCCAATGAAAATTTTGAGTGATTGCCCCAAATTCGAGGGAAAAGCTAAAGAGGATCCGCAAGCCCACATGATGACATATCACCTCTCGTGCTCCTCCAATTCGTATGTCGATGATTATATCCATCTTTGACTGTTTCAGAGAACTCTCACATGTGCTGCCACTAAATGGTACATCAAATTGCCTCGAGGTACCTATAGTGACTTCAACTCTCTTGCTGTGGCTTTCCTCACTCATTTCCAATTGCTGATTTGATATGAAACTGGCACTCATTTGCTTACATCCCTTAAGCAAGACACCATGACCTAGATTTACGACCATATGCATGAATGGAGACATCGGCATCGCGTCATCAAGTTTGATATTGCTGATGATTTATTGATAGAATGGTTCACAAAATCATTCATTAGAAAGATTTCTAAGGACATAGCTATGGGTGGATGTGTTACTAAAGATCAAGCTATCACCCATGCCCAGTATTTAGACGTGGTCTATTTGTAATCTGGCACATTGTATGAGATGTTACATGATGCTCTGAGATCATCATCGCATCTGACAGCATCAATTTCTTTGATACACCACCGATCGATGGTGTGATTGGTTCCATGTCTCAAAATCTCCCAAAAGCTTCTTTGAAGAAGAAATCTATCTCGAACACTGGTTCCAATAATCCCTAAAAAAATTCACCTAGTCTTTGTAAAACCTCTGAGGTACATGTTGTTCAGTCTACTTCAGAAGATAAGGCCTCTAAAGGCAAAAATATGGGAAAAGATAAGGCAAAATTTGACACCCCAAAATAGAACCTCTTAAATCATCTACTAATGATGCTTCTAGAAGAAAGCTGAAATATCCTTGCCTCATCTGTGAGGAGGATCATTACACTAAGGATTGTCCCCGATGTTATGAAGTTAATCACTTGCTGAAAGGGACTTTGGTTGTATTAAAAGAATCCTTTCCATCCCAATAGATGAAGTTGGTAGACCAACCACAATCCTCTGCTTCCTCAGGTTCTCAAGTGTTCATGATGCAAGGTTCATCACCTATCTCGATTGCTACTTGAACTAAGAACTATCAAACCACGTTTAAGAAGATGATTGAGAAAGAAATTACTGATGCTCCTTCTACTTCTACTTTGTCTAGTTCTGGTATAAACCATATCGAGTGCCCTAACAATGAGTTCATCATCTGACCACCTCCCAAAGGTGTTCTTTAGAAGTCATCTTTTAATTTGAATGCTAGAGCTACGCAACATTACAATATTGTTGAGGATTTAGATCAAGCACCTTCGACAATATTTTCCTGGGAGGTTCTCCAATCCTGTCCAACATAGCAGAAGTCAATGTTGTCTGCTATAGGTGCTATCGATCCTTCTGATTCGAGCCTGATTAATTTTGATCTAGAGAACCATGTGCCCCATCTTCTGCATCAGATTGCATTTCTGATACAAGTTCTTATCAAAGGAAAGATGATTCATCGAATGATTATCGACGAAGATGCCTCTACCTACATCATGTCAGTTTTGTGTTGGAAAGCCATTGGGTATCCTTCTCTTAACCAATCTATGAACACCCTGGAAGCCTTTGACGACAGAGGTTCACATCCTTACGATATTCTCAGGAACTTGACGATTACATTAGAAGGAAAGACAGTTGAATTAGATGTTGAAGTTGTAGATGCAAATCTCAACTACAACCTTCTTCTTGGACGAAGTTGAACCCATGCCATGTTTTGTGTGGTGTCTTCTTTTTTCCACGTACTTTGTTTTCCTCATGAAGGAAAAATTGTCCCGATTGATTAACTATCCTTTTTCTCTTCTGGTTCATCGAATGACAACGTTCCTTACATGGGAAATACTAAGATTCCTTACGAGAGCGTGGGGGTAGGTCTCTTTAAAGACTCTTCTTTAATGGGTACTTTTACTCTCCCACCTCTGAATGTTCATTTAGTCAATATGATCTCTGTCTCTACATATCCTTGGGTTATCCCTACTGCAAATAAAATTGATTCATTTGGCAATGCTATGCCATTAAGTCCAATGGAGCTAAATTATCAAGAAATTATCTCGGCTTCGATGGTCGCTTTAGAAATTAATACTGTTTTTGGTATGAACCTCGACACTTATGTGCCATATCCATGTCTTGGTTCTTGGGATTCTCTAGATCCTTTGAACAAGAATTTCTAGACCGACAAGAGTATTGTTGAGGTCATGTCTCTGGATGAAACTCCATGGAACGGTCTACATCATCATTCTTCCATTTTTCCTAGCCTCGATGAGATGCCTTCCTGTCTTCAAGCGTATGTTTCTCATTATCCTACATCTCCACTTCAGACACCTATCCTAGTACATGAAGTATTGTCAGAGGGTAATATGGGGAACATCACTGCTAGTATGCCTCTTGACATTTCCATTAAACCTAGAATTATCGAGAACATTCATATTTGGGTTTCTTGTTCTCTAGATGAGATCAAGATTTATACTCAACTTTTTAAATAATTCTGAGACGTTTTCACTTGGTCAAATGAGGAAGTGTCTGGTATCGATCCAACAATAGTGGTGCATGAGATTCTGACTTATCTGGTGCTAAGCCTGTTCGACAACAACCTCGCCCTATGCACCCTCAAAAGGATGTTGCTATCAAAGAAGAAGTGGAGGAGCTTTTAAAACAAGGTTTTCCTATTCCATTGATGGATAGGGTATCCAATATCATCCATGTTGCTAAAAAACAGGGCACGATCTGTGTTTGTGTTGATTACCGTGATATCAATCACGAGTGTCTTAAGGACAATTATCCTACTCCATTTATCGATCAAATCATCGACGAATGCCTGGGAGTGATATTTTTTCGTTCATGGACAATTTTTCTGGCTATAACTAGATTAACATTTCACCCACTGATTAGCATAAAATGGCCTTCATCTATCCCTGGGGGACTTTCGCTTACAAAAATATTCCTTTTGGTTTGAAGAATGTTGGCGCTACCTTCCAACGAGTAATACCTTATGCATTTCACAACATTCAACACATTATTTAGCCATACGTCAACGACTTACCAGCTCATTCTAATAGGCATCGTGACCATCTGAATCACTTAAGATCCATCTTTTTACGATGTCGGCATTACAATATCTGTCTCAATCCACAGAAGTGTGTGTTTTGTGTCGAGCTTGGCCGGCTCTTGGGTTTTGTGGTGTCTCGCGAAAGTATCTGGATTGATCCTTTGAAAGTTGAATCCATTGTCAATTTACCCCCGTCCCCCAGCATCACTACTGCAACTGCAGAGCCTGTAGGGAAAGGCTAATTTTTTTAGTCGATTTTTCCCTAATTACGCTGAACTTGCCAAGGGATTTACTCACTTACTCAAGAAGGGGATCCCTTTTATTTGGGATGAAGTTGCCTAGAAATCCTTTGATGCTTTAAAGATCACATTGGTTAATTCTCATTTACTGCATCCCCCTGATTATCGTCGTGATTACTTCCTATACTTGGCTGCAACATATACTACTATTTCTATGGTGTTAGTTCAGGATGACGATGATGGCAATGAGCACATGGTTTATTATTTGAGCCAAAATTTTCTTGATATTGAGTCTCGATATGCTCATGTCGAGAAGCTTGCCTTGGCGGCAGTTCATGCCATCTAAATATTTTGACACTATATCCTTTTACAAAAAACCACAGTGATTTCTGATTGCAACCCCTTGACATATATACTGACTCGTCATTTACTAGGGGGGAAATAATCCAAATGGATCATTATCCTACAGAAGTTTGATTTGGAATTTACTCCTGCCAACTCAAAGAAATCTCTCGTCTTTGCTGAGTTGATCTGTGCTTTTCTGTCTGCAAGCACTTCAATTGATTTTACTGAGAAGATACTCGATGAAACTCTGTTTTTGATCAACACTCTCAACCCATGGTATGGAGATATTATTATGTATCTCCAAACCCAAACTTTCTAATCTGAGTTGTCTTGATCTGATCGACGCCGCATTCGGCATTAGTCCCAACCCTATCGGATCCTTGGTGATACATTGTATCGGGTCGGTGTGGACTCTATTCTTTGTAGGTGTCTCACCCTTGAAGAGGTTGAGCAGGTCTTAAATGATTGCCACCTTGGTGCATGTGGTGGTCATATGTATGGATAAGACACTACTTAGAAAATCCTCCATGGCAGTTATTTCTAGCCTTATATCTTCAAAGATTGCATTCTAGCTGTTCAAAAATGCCATGAATGCCAGATTTCCAACCGTAGGTAGCATGCCCCACCCACACCCCTACACCTAATAATTACCATTGGCACATTTGCCAAATGGGGCATTGACTTCATGATCTGAGTTGTCTCGATCTGATTGACACCACATTTGGCTTCAATCCCAACCCTATCGGATCCTTGGTGATACATTGTATCAGGTCGGTATGGACTCTATTCTTTGAAGGTGTCTCACCCTTGAAGAGGCTGAGAAGGTATTAAATGGTTTCCACTCTAGTGCATGTGGTGGTCATATGTTTGGATATGCCACTGCTCATAAAATCCTCCATAGTAGTTATTTCTAGCCTTCTATCTTCAAAGATTGCATTCTAGCTGTCCAAAAATGCCACGAATGCCAGATTTTCAACTGTAGGTAGCGCATTCCACTCGCACCCCTATACCCAGTAATTACTGTTGGCCCATTTGCAAAATGGGGCATTGATTTCATGACATGTAACCCTTGATTGGTCAGGGGGCATGGTTATATTATCATCATAATCAACTATTTTACTAAATGGGCTGAGGTGATGTCTACATACAATACCAACGATATTCCTGCTACTCATTTCCTTTTTAACCACGTCATAACACGTTTTAGCATTCCTCAAACGCTCATGACTAATCATGGATCACACTTTTAATAGCACATGATGACAGAGCTGACTGCTCAATTGGGCCTTCGACATGATAGCTCAACTCCTTATTATCCACAGGCCAATGGCCAAGTTGAAGCACTTAATAAAATTTTGATTACTATGCTTCAATGTACCAAAGGGAAGCATAGAAAGGATTAGAATTTAATGCTATTCTCAGCTCTCTGGGCTTACAGAGCTTCTACTAAGACAACCACCGGATTCACTCCATTCCAGCTAGTGTATGGTTTAGAGGCAAATCTTCCAATTGAATGTGAAATCCATTTGCTTAAGCTAGCTATTGAACTTCTTCCAAATACCTCGCCTAAAGAGGAACAACTAATATTTCTTGAGAGGCTTGACAAGACTCGTCGCATTGCTGCGATGGTCATTGAAGCTCAAAAGAAACAAGTCAAAGCTCATTTTGACCAAACCGTTTCTCCTCGCACTTTTGTTGAAGGCGACTTGGTCCTTCTTTACGATCAAGTGAATGATAAATTGGGAGCAGGAAAGTTCGAACCCATGTGGCATGGTCCCTATATCATTAAGCATGTCTTACAAAAAGGTGCCTATGAGCTATGTGATTATGAGGGAAATGCATTGTCATAGCCCCATAATGGGTTGTACCTCAAGAAGTATTATGCGTGAAATTCGTGCAAAAACTTTTGTACATTAGTGTGCACTTTTGATTTTTGGTGTGTTTGTTTGATTTGTAGACGTGTTTTTTGCTTATTATGTGTTCGAATTGGTTTGCAGATGTCGTCAATCCATTACATTGGTTTCGTTGATGGAGCTTGTCATAGCACATGGAACCTTTCTTCCATAGCATGGGTTCTATATGACCCTAATGGCGAGATAATTAACTTACAAGGTATCTGCCTTGGTTGAACAACCAATAATATTGTTGAATATAGTGCAGTTATTGAACTCTTGTTAGAAGTAGTTGCTCTTGGCATTAGGGATTTAGTTGTCAAGTTGGATTCACAGCTCGTTGTGTTACAATTAAACAATCATTACTCAGTGAGAAATCCACAAATATTGCATATGTATCCACATGTTAGATTGCTGGAAATAAATTTTGATTTCATTACATATCAACATATTCCATGTAATTTAAATACATTAACAGATGCAAATTTTATTCTTGATAGGCATTTGCATCATTTATAAAACTAATCATGTTATGCACACACAAATGGGAAATAAAACATGCTATATATTAATATTATATATATATTATATATTAATACATTATTATCACCTATTAAACTAATAATATTTTATATTTATATTATATTAAATATATATTCTATATCTACTATATATATATCACGTCTACCGGATATTTTACATCAAAATATCAAAAAATAGATTGTTCAGAGACACTTGGCTTTCAAAGCCTACAAAATGTGTAAAAGACTTAGATAAACTATCAGCCTGCACGGTGCTCATGATAGCATGATACCGCTCTGATCACTCAACCTAGTAGCCGACGTAGTCTCGCAGAGACTCCCATTGTGTGTCTCTGCCAACACAGTGGAACATCATCAATAGTGGCATACTCTGGGAATCCTTGAGTTATCCCATCCATATTACGCTCCATCTCAGCTAAGGGGTCTGCCTCTTTCTCGTAGTTTGCAACCACTACTCGATGTGCAATTCGTCATGCTATTGGCAGCATGCCTGGTGGTATCTCTAGTCACGCATATGCACATTTATCACAAGTTGAGTCTCAGCTAACACTTTTACAAAAAATCATAAAACTTGAAAAAATCCAAAAAAATAAATTTTTTTGCATCAGTCCACTGTTCTCCTAGTGGTAGAGGTAGATCTAGATCCCATTTGAAATCTGTGCCAGCATAAGTGTAGTCGTCCACCACAAGTAGTTGGCATTCTAGCCAAATTAAAAATTGTGGTGGTGGATAATGCATATGTTGACCCGTGCCTCCTCGAGGCATGAGTTGACTCCATCTCATGAGTCTCGAATCTCGGGAGGCAGGATCTGGTACCTCTGCCCACTGATACCAAAATAGGGTCACTCACTCTAAAAAGAAGGTCACCAATATAGGACCAAACCCAAATTGCTTTAGGTGTCCATGCTACCCCTCAGTCAGTTGTCTTTTCATGTTTTCCAAAAGGCCTCCACACCAGTTGAAGACAGTGGGGGTCAAACATGTGATAACGTATTGGAACTGGGATTTTCAAGCCTCATGCAAGGCTTGCATGATAGCTACACGCACTATAGTAAACAAAATCATTCTCAAGATTAGGTTTCTGGTGATTGTCACTATCTTCACCTTACCTCCATTGGTCATTTCAGCACCGAGACAATACCTCTGGACTAGTCTCCTTGTACTCTCACCTCCTTGGTGAGATACAAAGAGTTACACTGCTTCCCCTCGTTGGGACAATCCCGTGATGAAGTAGATATCCATATCTTCCAGTTCTAGTTCTTGGCCTTTGATGATGAAAATTTCTCGATCTACATCCCAAAGACTGATCAGATATGGCAACAATTCCATCTGAGCCCTTAACCCTGTGGTCGTGAAGAATTTTAGAAGCCCACAATTCCTCAGAGAATTTATGCATTTAGGATCTTGAGATGTTTGATGGTCTTTCCACTCCAAGATCATATTCTCTTGAAAAACAACATTTAATACTTATTAATGCCTTTCTTATGGATCAAAATCATCAATTTTTGCTTAAAAGAGAGTTTTATTTCTTAAAAATTCACCCTCGGTGCCATCGCACGAGCCTTTAGACTCAAGCGCGACCATCACGGATTTAATGACCCGATGGTGGCTGATGCCCTAAATTTTTGAAATCCTACTTTCTAGCATCAAAATTATTGTTTAAAATGCATAAAAAAAGTGATAAATTGCAATAGTAGGGATGGGCCTCTTACTTGTCGTAGACAGTTCGTGAAATGGTACCCTAGATCTCCTGCCGAAGCCACTGGAAAATCAAGAGAATTAGGACTCAAAATGCACTTTCAAAGCTCACTTTGATAAAATGGTAAAAAATAAAATTACTTTTGCTTATTTATAAGTTTTGCAAGTCATTTTTGTAAATATTTTCATAATATTTTAATATTTTCTCTCGATATTAGTGATGGGTGTGTTTCTTGTGCAGTTACAGGTGCCTTCAATATCAACAATGATCGTTATTGACCAATTCTTGTGAGTTTTATTTTTTCTCTTTTTCGGACTCATGAAATAAATGAAAAAGGATCCCCCCTCGAGTCATCTTTGAGCTATTTTCTGAGTCTCGAAAATTGAAAATATTGTCGAGTACTTGTCATTTCAAACTCGTTAAAGTAAATGAATCGACGTCACCTCAGTATATGTTTACCCCTTTTTCGGGTTGAGATTGACTATTTACGAAAAAGGTACACCTTGGTCGACATGGTCAAGAGGTTCCCTCGAATATTGTTTTCTACTTTTTTGGATTCAAGGGACAAATTACAAAAAGGGACATGATGGAGTTTTCTTTTCCATTTGTTTTTCAAACTCTCTAAATATGAAAAATAAATTGATTTATTCTTACGTTGAACTCATTAAAACTTTACGACGAAAGACTCGTCACCATGATGAGACCGAGCTTCTCCTTCCTAGGCTTGTAAAACTTACTAGGATGGATTCATTCGAAGAATGAACTTACATAACAAGCATATGTTATCCCCTTCAAGCTTGTGATTAAAATAATAGGGGTACTCGCTAGAAATATCAGGGGAAAATGAAGATGAGACATCCTTTGTATAGGCAGCATATCGCTCTTGAACATGACACTCTTCTTCTATCGTGTCGGGTTTGGGATATCCTCACTTAGTCATTTGTCCTCTTGGGTTTGGGTGATCCATTTTTCCTATAATTTGACTATTCCATTATGTTATCATGACCTTTAGCCCTATGTTGAGTCAAATGTTGCCACACTCCCGTGTCGTGCTGCCAATGTTCAAGACAAGTCCAATCTGCAGTTATTTACCTATACATTGTTTGAGTCATCACTACAATCCTTAATATTATTCCACTTTATTCCTTGTTTCATGTTGATGATGGGGGATTCATCATTTCCCTCCTTCAACAAGTCGCTTCCTGTCAACTTCATCTCATTACCCAGGAAGATGACTTAGAAACTCCCTTTCAATACCTTAGAGTTGGCATGCCATAATGTCCAGTTCTTCGCATCCGACGACAGGTCTTCAATATTGGCTTTCAATCGGGTGATTCTATGAGTGTTTGACCTCAACTTCGATATCACATTAACGGATTGTATTGTTGTACTTTGAGATCCATTTTCATTATTGTTGGTTTTTCTTGCACCTGTTAACGATCCACATCATTGGATGGTAATCAGGTGGTTTTATAGCATGTTCAACATCAACACGTTTATTTGCATGTTAGGATTCGTACATTGATCGATTCGGGATGGAGCGCAAGACCCTGAGTCTTGTCTGTTATGACTTAAGCTACATGGAGTTATATTTCATTCATGATTGTACATGTTGGATACCTATACCAATAGGTTTCATATTTCATGATTGGATATCAAAGGTCTAAATATGCTCTGCTTTGACAAATGCAAAGATCCCATATTTCCCTAAGAAGACAATGTCTGTACCAGTATTGATAAGAACTCAATTTTGATGGGTGGTCCAACAGTCTAATCTAGATCATGCCATGTTTTCAATTTCCTTGTTGCAGAATAGAGAATGATATCTGTCCAAACTGTTTAATCTTGGCAGATCAGTAGATAGGTAGAGAAGCTTAAGGTTCCCAACTGCTAAATCTGGGACCTTGGAAGGAATAAGGGTTGCATTAGATAGGAGAGGCAAGCAAAAAGCCAATGAAAAGAAAAGGCATTCAAAGGGTTTGCAAGTCCAAGTGCACCCTCCAAGAAGGAACAAAAAATGCTAGGAGAACTAGTTGGGTAGGTAGATGGGGTTGCAGAAATGGTGTCTCTTTCAAGATCAAAGTTGCTAAAACATCTGCAGGAAGAGCAACACACTAGAGCATGTCTAATTCCCTTGTTTTCATCTGTATTTCACTCATTACTAACACCCTTTCCCCAAGTTGCACAAAGCATAGGAATTCAAATATTTTACATTCTTATGGCTTTAAGAAGCCACATTTCTTGTGCAAAAATCTTTTCATTTTGATCTACTCCTAATTTCAAGTTATTTTTAGAGAAAACTTGGTTGAACTAGCCCTCACTTATATGTTCCCTCCATATTAACAGCTAACTCTACTATTTAGCTCCTTATACCTCTCTATCCCTATTATTATAAACACCATGGTGTATAAACCCCACAATGCATAAATATCCCCTCCCTGGCACTATAGCCATAATATTCTCTCCCTGGGACTTGAATTGACACCTGGTCAAGGTCAAGAACCCATGACTCACCTTTTGCTCCCCCCGAAACCAGTTTCCCTACCCAAAGTGCCATTTTGCCTTGAAAAACCTTCAAAACCTTCAAAAACCTTTGAAAAACCTTTGAAAAACCCAAAGGGGCGGAAAACATTGCAAAATCACCCTTCCCCCGCCTTATCCTAAGGTCAGGGGGTTATTTGCCCTTCATATTTCATAAAACCCGTTTTGACCCTTCTCCTATAGTTTGCGCCTTATAAATGATTTTTTCCCGAACCATATGCAAACCCGCAAAAAACCCCTAATCCTAAGGTTCCCGGCATATTATTTAATTGAATATTTTAATGGCCGAGTGGGCCCCTTCCAAACATGCACGACCAGTCGGAGGACCCGCCAGCCGTCCGATCTCCGCCGGTCGAGATCCAAGGGTGGGCGGTCGATATCGCGCCCCGATCTGCCGACCGTTAACGTCCGGGGAGAGCGGTTTTGGGCCCGTACGAGGACGCGTGGCGGGCACGGAGGTTGTTCGGAGCCCTCTCCCCGTTACCGCTTTCGCTCCAAAAGTGGTGCGGGGAACCCGCTTACCACCACTCCACTTACCGCCTTCCCTCACACGTCACCACCACGTCACCCTGACGTCACCTCACTTCCGTCCGCTCCCGCGCCCCGTCAACCTCCACGCTGTCTTGCCACCACATCATCCTGCCACCGTGTCCCGCCACCCTGGCCATCACGTCAGCACCACGTCATCACCGTACGGCGGGCCCACCATGACGTCATGCTGACGTCATCGGCGGAAAAGCACCAATCGCGTTATTTTGCAAAATTTAACGTTATAACTGGCCTAATAAGCCGTTTTTAGTCATTTTCACGCGATTAAGAGAGGGGGCCGCTAAACAACCAGCTGCCGCGAAAATTCATCCAGACAGCAAATTTGAAGATTCCGACCGTTGAAAGTCCAGAATTCACGGTGCTAAGCTTCCACAGCCCAGCTCGCAAGTATCCAAGCTGGTTATTCCAGGTATTTAGCCGGTTTCCCCCACTTCGCCCGTGCTTTGTAAATTCACTGTAAATTCACCAATTGACACCATTAAAAACCTTCAAATTATAGTTCTGTGATAAGCCTGCCAAGCAACCTGCAGTACCCTACAACCACAATTCAGTAAGACAGTGCTCGTTTCGCGGGCTAAAAACCCCGAAAATCCTTCCCGATGTACTAGGCATTGTTCCCTTTTGCCAAGTACAGTCCACTTGCTGTTACACCACAGAAACCTGAGGAAACCCTGCAAATTTCTCAGTAACAATTCACACCCTGTGAATTCCATAGAAAAAACAGATAATCTTGCCTGCAACTCTCTCTGTAAAGGAACACCTCACTGTGTTAATAGTTGAATTGAAGTCAAAAGCCCTTTAAACGCTGATTGAATCTCTGCCCCTTTCTCCACAAACCGGCTTCTATCATGGCGTCTCCTGCAACTTCATCCATCAGTATGGCCTCACAGAGTCAGACAAACAAACAGCTGGAAGCCCTGACATTAGTAGATAAGGATAGTCTCATTGGAGACTTTGAAGGGAGCAGGGAATTTTTGCAGACCTTCAGTAGGTTAAGGGAAGACCACAAGGATGGACATGGCACATATGGGGTCTGGGAGTCAAACCTGCCCTACTACTGTCTCCCATCTGTGAATGTTTTCCCTGAAATCATTCACCTCTGTGCTGAACATTATGATGCAGAGCATAGAGCTATCAGCACCTCATCAGGGAGGATCCTATTTCAAATCAATGCTGAGTCCATCAAAAAAATGTTACATTTTGATCAGACAGAGTTACTGATCCCATTCTCCATGAATCAGTTGATGGACGCTGGTGACAAATTGACTGATGAAGAACTACAGAAAATCAGCAGAAACTTCATGAAACCTGAATGCCAGACCACAGAGCCCCCTCCCTATCTGAATGATCAATTCAATGATGTGGGCAGGCTATTACTGGACATGATAGCCTATGTATTGGGGTACCAGAACAGTGAGCATGTGGACAGAGGCATGCTAGAAATGCTATCTGTATACAGCCCATATCAACCCCCTGCCAAAAAATACAACTTTGCCAAATTCATAGCCAACAGGATCCATGATCAGTTAACCAAAGTGGACAGATAGGAGGTCTTCAGGTATTCAGCCTACCTTTACCATATGTTCATGTACTATCACTCTGAAGCCTTCCCATGCTATGTCAGAAG